>SCLH01002180.1:7035-19033 GCA_004367855.1 Oikopleura vanhoeffeni | reverse complement strand
ATTGACTAAAATTTAAATATATGTATATTCAGACAATTAAAATTTCAAGCACTTCATTTCCGCAGTGCAAAACTGATTATTTTGGAATTTAAGAATTTTTTTGAAATTGTGATTTTAGAAGAATTTACTCTTGAAAAAATAAAAAGTTATTCAAAGACTTGAGAACAATATACGGAAAGAATTATGAATTAAATTTCCAAAAAAAGGCTTTTTCCTCAGAAATAACATCCAATTTCCTGTCGCTAATTACCAGGTGTTTTAAGATTTTTGTGAAAAATCAAGAAAAAAAGGTAGAATAAAATGTATTTCGAACGACTTATCAAAAAACCAAATTATTTCATTTTTTAAATTAATCGCAAACTTTATAGGCAGTTTTAACCTTGAACTTGTATTGCTATTACTGTATATTTGTGATTTCCGGTCTTTTAAAAAATGTTCGAGACCTACTATTGCCTAATTAAAAACTGCTGCAAATTTTCGCGAAACAAAAAAATATTCTCACTTCAAAAAAAAACAGATTGAAAATGATTGTAATAAATCGAAAAAAAAACAGATTGAAAATGATTGTAATTAAATCAATAATTAGTTTCACTAATAAGAAATGCATTTTATTATATCTCGCAACAAAAAGAACCATTTTTATGACTTTGTGCCTGAGAAGGTTAAATTATCACTTATAAATAAATCGCAGCCTTAAGAAAAGTAAACAATTAAATAAAACCATTTTCGCAAAATTGAATAAGGAAAAAAGAGATTAATATTGGTGCCGCGGCATGCCGCACGGCGATCAACTTTGGTCAGAACAGTAAATCGCCCTTTAACTTCGTCCAAATTGGCTGAACAACCATGGAGTGTACTGTCGAATACTTTCTTACAATCGGAAAGGAAAATAGAGAGAGAAATTAATATAAACAAATATCCAAAGAATGACCTGTCTTTCATATCCACGTTCGCATTTGACCAATTAGGGCGTTCACTAATAAGGGCGTTGAAATTAAGGGTCAGACGCAAACGTGGATCTGAGGTAGGCTGTTACAGGTTATTCTCGACCTTCTTGGATTTTTATTTGAGTTGACAACGGGGTTATATCAGGGATGGGGATCATTTTATTTCATATAGCCGAATTCAAAAAATCAATATTTCTGGACGAAATAGCATTTTAAATCAGAAAATTCTCATTCCGCCTACGCAAATCGATAAACTGCGAAATTTTTATAAAAACCGTTCTGTGGATTCTGTCATGAATACATTTGTTTAGCCTGAATCTCTTACGTACTGAGCTTGATGAAAATATAAATTAAATGCGCCGACTTTCCTATTCGAAGACTTTCGCCAAAAAGTATGAGTCATCACAAAAATTCAAAATTTCAATCGAAATTTCTCTATAAATTATTATAAATCGTCCCTTATATATTTATTTGATATCAGTTAAGCTTAACGAACAATTTGTACTGCATTCAACAGTTCTAAGTCATATACCAAAAAATCTATTCGACCAATTAGAAGCCAGGATTTTAAAAAATTCGAAATGTTTTTGAAAATTGACAATTTTTTGCTTACAAATTCGTCTCGTTGCAGTGATACCGAATTATTTTAATTTTGAAGATAATAGTATATTCTGAGAGATATGTCCATAAAGATATAAAAATAGCTAAAAATGGCTTCAAATTCTGACATTTGCTTGAGGGATATCGACCTCGTTGCAATTCTTTTTCTTCCACTTTTCAAATGTAATGTGTGCGCCTGTACGAGAGCTATCTTTAAGTTATAGTTGCATAATTTCCACAAGCCGATTTTTTGACAATTTATGCAGAAATGTCGTAAATTTCTCAAAAATGGTCATTTTTGAAATTTAAACTGCCGATATCTCCCAAAATATTAGTCCGAAAAAATTATAATATAGTTAATCGGGATCTGGAGATTCAGGAGAACACTCCCAAAATCACTGTTTCTCAGTTTGAGTAAGTCGATTTTCGACCAATGAGAAGCCCGGATTTTTGAAAAATTTTTCTTGGTCTCTGAAAAATTTTGAACAAATTGTACTTTTTCATTTTTCCATAAATATCGTAGAATTCCAATGCTGAAAAACCTGTAACACCTAATCTGAGGAACAGTGAAATTCATTGTTATATGCCAAAAATTATAAAGTTTCAATCTTCTGAATAGTAGTGAGAGCCTCACTGTGAGACTCTTTCAAATGAACGAAAACCGATAACACCCTAAGTGAGAGCTAGAATCCACAACGGTCTCCCAAATTTCATCAAATACAAATTGTCGAACTTTCTTTTCAATAATTTGTCGCGCATACGACAAATTTTACTTGGGGGTCAGTTTGTCTGCAAATATTCTATGATACTGATAAAATTTACTTTCAGACCATTTTCTTCTGCGTTGCCTTGCACCAACGCACGATTTCGGACTTTTTTACCCGTTCATGCACAAAGCCATGTGACTGAATTTTAATTTTTCGAAAAGTCCGAAAATCACAAAAGTTATCATGGTATAAATTCAAGATTCAAATCACTCATAGAATTTGCGATGAATTTTCCAAAAACCAAATCGGAATTAATTCGAAATTAGCTGTAAAAATTTTACAGTAAAATATACTTTCTTCTACTTTTTCCTAGATTTCTCTGAAATTCTATGTCAATTAGCTGTTTCTGAAAATTAATTTATAAAAACTTTGTCTACAGTACCCAGTTTTTAGGAAATCGTCTTGACCATCTTTTTAACAATAATAATGTTTCTACTAAAATATAGAACTTCTTTTATTAATTGCTGCTATAACAGGAAAGTTGCTTATGAATGAGTAAGCAAAGCGGAAATATAAGAAGCAAAGTTTGATGAAGCAAACATACTTAAAAGAGAACAAATTCGGAAAGTAAAGGGTTGATTTTTAAATTTGAATATTATTATCAAAATAATTTGTTTTAAATAATTCTACGCATTTTGTTAATTCACGTCATTCGAACCTATTGTAAAACGCCTTATAAAACTGAAAAATTGTTGGAAATGTGACGTCATTTCGAACCCCTACGCGTTTTTTTCATTTTTAACAAAGCATTTAATTTCTGTCCTCATATCGCCAAAAGTGCTTATATCGCCGAAAATACCCGATATCGCAGAATTTTTTCGGCGGAAAACTTTCGACGATATTGAGCCCCCTGTATCCTACAGCGTTCTTTCCGCATTTACCTCGTAATTCCCGTTCTAGAGATTATTTTCGAGCCACAAGACTGGCTTTGGTGCCTGAGAGAGTAAGCAAGAATATACTAGACTCCCTGGTAAGTGAGAAACTAAACTTAAAGAGATATCGTACGAAATCTTCAGACTAGGCTGTTATCAATATAATTAACGATATATTAACGGAAATGCCATTTTAAATACCAAAACTTTCTTTTCGACAGTAATTTCCAAACTTTTACTTCAATCTTTTTGGAGAGGATTTTTTTATTTATATCTTATTTAAGGGGGTAGCAGCGATGTGGCAGACTGGCGTTAATTTAATTTACGAAAATAATTAGTTGGTTTATTGTTTTGTGCTTATTATCGTTAGCTGAACCACAATAAATGGGTATCAGCTCATTAAAATCATTTTTTAACTATTTAAGGAACGATTTGAGTTCAAACTTTTATTTTATAATTCGTAAAATTTTCGACAAAATTCAAAGCATTATGAAAATTTTAAGCATTTTTCGTCCAAAATTTTGTCTATTAAATAAATTGGTTAGGGTGCGCAGCGGGAACCCTACAGACTAAACGAAAGCTGTTGATAAAAATTTCTTTGCTATCGGGGGGTTATCGCCACCGAAAAAAACTATTCCGAGCAAAAAAATTTTCTTCGGCCGTCTAGTGGTCAGAAAGTGAGTTTCAAAAACCCTCATTTTCAGCAGTGCTAAATCAGCACTTATTTCTATTTTGAGCACAATAAACTCAATTTTATAGTTTTTTAATGACAAGGATCGTACTCACATAAAAATTTTGTATATTATGAAGAAAAATTTTTGAAAAATAAAATGATCGAGAATTGTCGGAAAATTTCGGTCATTTTGACAATAAAAATGCGTAGGTGGAACAATTTGTAAATTCGGCAGACGTTCGGATAGTGATTTTTTATTGCTTATATCCTGTTTCAACCCCCTTGAATCAAAAACAATTTTGTATTGTACAATACGTATTGTACAACTACGTATTGTACAATACAAAATCGTTTTTGATTCAAAGGGGTAGGAACAGGATATGCAGAATTCGCAGAGCTTTACGATGAAGGCAACAAGACGCGCGCGGAAGTCTGCGAGAAAAATGTCGATTTAAGGTTTTAACCGTCATTTTCTCTGGACGACATGCCGAAAAACGAATAAATATTTCAATTAATTTCTTCCTAGTTTTTTGTCCCCATATTTTTTTTCTGTTTTGGTCTCATTTTATTTATTTAAAACCTAGAATTTCGACCGCTACGCATCCTAGACATGGTCTATAAATATTTATAAAATGACATAAAGACATGAATAAATTCACAAAACTTAGCACAAAATATTTTCTTGTACAACCTCAATATCGGATTCCAATTTTCTGAACAAACAAAATTTACAATCGAACCCCCCAGGCTGTTGTTGAACCACAAAAGGCCCCAGCCCCCATAAAAAGAGTCTCGAATACCTGCGTGGTCGATTTTGACCCAAAATCGAATGCTGGACATGTTAGTTATCCTTCACGTTGTGATATATCATGATATTATCGTCCATGTTATAACAGGGGGCAATATCGCCGACAATTTCGGCGATATTTGCAAATTCGGCGATATTGGCAAATTTGGCGATATTGGCACATTCGGCGATATGGGAACATAAATGAAATTTTATGTTCAAAGAATAAAAAATACGCGTAGGCTTTCAAAATGACGACATATGTCGAACAATTTCTGAATTTTATAAGGAGTTTCACAAAATATTCGTATGACTTAAATCACCAAAATGCGTAGAATTACTATATATAGGATAATATATATATAATATCAATGATAAAATATGATTTCAAGTTCTTCATTTTTTATGATTTTCCCTAGAAAATTGGTCGAATGACAAAAAATATACAGTATTTTGATAATAAAACTTTTTGTTATACTGAATGAAAAAGGAGGGTCACACTGCGTCACCAGAAATGGTTTCACATTCTACAATAAAATGCAAAACGTAATTTTTATGTATCGATTTTAATTCGGCTTGTTTTCTTGATGAATGTCTGGAAAATTGAAATATTTAGCTGATATAAACAATTAAAATTATGTTCGTGTAGACTATACTGTATATTATAGAAATTTACGAGGCTGAACGAACCACTGATGCGTTCGAAATTCTACCAAACCACTGCCAAGGAAACCATTATCATACTGAATTCAGAAAATGAAGTACGCATGTTTCAATAATGCAGGTAATGAATTTTAGATATAACCCATTCATTTTATAATGACTTCATTAATGAAATTCATCAGTACTTTAACTCTTAAAGTCGCCTAAAATAGATATTTCCTAGAATTAAAGTTAAATAATAAAGAAAAACAAACTTTGCCAGGGTTTTAAAATTCATTTTAGTCTGACATGTTTCGAATTTATTGTATAATTAATTACCAAAAAAAGTTTTAACGGGTGGTTAAGGGACGTAGAACTTCAGGGTGCGTTGATTTGCAAAGAAGAGGCAAAATAAGTATTTATGACCAAAAAAGTTTCCGGCCAACTTTTTTCATTATTATTTGATATTTTTCCGACTTTATTTCTAGCTCTCAACGTGAAAAAGGTTCAGTATGAATACATTAATAATTTTGAATGAAAATAAGAGTCAATGAGTGAACGCGAACTCACGACCTTACGCTTAAAAGTCAAACGTCTTAGTCCCTAAGCTAGTGCATCAAGTTGTTACAACTAATGTTTACGTGAACTATATTAGTATTTATTATTAATAAATTGTTTTACTGTAATTGAGACTGTATTTTGAACTGTTTCATTCATAGTACAATTATTTGTTGATTAGGCTCAATTAACTATCGATTTGCAGTTAGAAGTTAATGCTATTAAAACAACAGAAAGTCGATTAAACCACAAAAACACCGATCCGAATTTAATGGTAATGTATTTCAAAGAGTGTATACAAATTAATTGTATAAAACACTTCGAAAATGAATTACAAATAAATTCGAAACATGTCAAATTAACTCATAGAGTAGCCAAGTGAATCTGTACCCAGAGTCACTTTCAGCCAACTCGTGGCTGCTTCCAAATCGAGCCATAGTTCGAAGCTTCATTTTCAACATATTATTTTTCTTTTTTTGAATATAATTCAGCAATTTGCCAAACTTTCATGAAAATTTTCGCAAAAAAACAAATTAAATGTATTTAACAGGAATCAAAATGAGTCCGTGCAACATGAGCGCCAGGAACACAAAAACGTGCGACAATCAATGCATTTCATCGTATTCATCTTATTTTTGAAAAATGTTGCAATTTGCCGTACTAATGGCAACCCCTTAAAGGGGAACAGCGATGTGGCAGACTGGCGTCAATTAATTAACGAAAATAATTAGTTGGTTTATTTTTGTGCTTATTATCGTTAGCTGAACCAATAAAATGTGTATCAGCTCATTAAATCATTTCAATCTATTTAGGGAACGATTTGAGTTCAACTTTTATTTTATTAATTCGTAAAATTTTTCGAAAAAATTCAGAGCATTATTGAAATTTCAGCATTTTCTCCAAATTTTTTCTGATTAATTTTTAATGAAATCTGTGAATAAAAACAATAAAAAAAAGCCACTTTAACTTTTTTCATGCATGTTTACATATTTTCTGACTGCTGTTTGAAAATCATGAAATGTTTTTGTCATTTGTTGTTCCGACTCTTTAGAATATTATGAAAATTTCCGCAAATCAAGTCAAAAATTTTAATTAGTAGTTTTTTGAAATCTCTGTAAAAAATTAGGCCGAATCACTTGTGAAATTTCTGGGTATCTATTTGGTTTCCGTATTTCAACCGATGCAAGGTCAAGTGAATATCGTTTCTGAATTCTGATAATTTACAACACTTGCTTGTGAACGGTTTGTGCCATTTGGCACGCAATTTATTAAAATTTTATTATTTTTTAAAAATCTGATATAAAATGCGGGTGTAATAGGCTACTTTAAAAGTCAGAGCATTGTTTTATAATTTTAACTCAATTGAAGGCAAGTTTTTTTTCCTAAAAAGCTGTTTTTCCTATTTTTCATGGAAAAAAAGTTCATATTATAAGAAATTCTTCATGTGGATAATGATTCTCCACTAATTAGTGCATTACACCCAAAATGCCTAAAGTTTTATAAATATCGCCTCACTAAAAAAATCCACATCGGTCAAGTATGAGGGGAATGAAAGTTGTAAGAAAAGTGTTTTTGATATATTTTACAGATACTTAACAACGGTTAATGAAATACCGTAAATGGCCTTTTGGGAAAATACTGGTTTAAACGACAGCACAATTGGAAGGGAAGTGTTTGGTGTCACGTGAGGCTAGGGACTATTCTGACTGAATGCAGAATTTAAATAAGAATTTACAGCCTTGGTACGGCTCGACATTTTCTTTGGGCGGCAAGTTTGGCGTCAAAAGTCCGAGGCCATGCAGTAAGTGTACCACTTCCAGCCGCAAATTTCCATACCAACGGCCCAATAGAACGAAAAAACCTGAAAAAACTTAATAGAATTGTTTTTTTTTTGCAAGGATTAAAATTCCACAAAAAAATTTGCTCGGGAATTTTTTTACCAACACCATTGTATCAGCTACTAAAAATTTAAAAAGAGTCAAATTTGCAAATTAAGTAAAATAATAATCTGCAAATAAGCATGAAAAAACTAACAAAATTTTAAGATAGTAACATTCGTGCGGAAGAAGCAACACATTCCAGACGTCAGGGCCAATGAAGTTAAACTGGCCTAGAAATTAAAAATTAGTAAAACAATTACAAAAGACATTAAACAGAACACAATAACAGGAACGTCTGGACGGGGGAAGACATTTGGACAAAAAAAGCATTTTGGACAGATTGCCTTGTCTGAGACCGAAAAGCCTTTTTTTTATTTTTTGTTTGGAAAAAAGTGAACCCCTGTGAATCAAAAATTATAAAAAATTACGCTGATATATGTTGGCCAGGGCCTACAGAAACTAAGCAGTTTCTTTGGTTTGGCAACGATCAACGGGTCGATCACAGGGAAATGTGGTGAGTGTGTGATAACACGGCTCCAATTTTAACAAAGTTGCCGAAAAGTTCAGGTTGGAAAAGATTTGCCAGTTTGTCACCCAGATTTTTCCGGTAAACGTCCGCCGTATGTATAGAATGATATGCACAGGTAAAATGGATGCGGGCCAGGACCAGATAGAATAAAAGTTATCTCTATCGGTCTCACTCATCATGCAGTCAGTCAAATCTTCTGCAACAACTTATTAACCGGCGGTTCAACTTGATCTGACTCTGGCAAAAACGATATTTAGAGCGTTCAGGTCGTTCTAGAAAAAAGAAAAGCTTAGTGAAAAAATCACCGGAAGTGCTCATTTGAGTGGCCAAATATGTTGGATAAAGTGTATTTGTAAACTTACCAGGTGAGAAGCTCCTGGACGAAGCAATAATCGTTCGGGTGGGGAGAGTGGGAAGAGCAGGTCCCATTTTTAAACCCAAAATTCGGTAGCAAAAAACCGTTATCCACCACAATAACCTGGACATACTGAAAGAAGTGATCCATCTGATCATACCAACAGAAGGGTCTCAGCCAAACCAGGACAACACACAAGAAAATTGAAAGTAGAGCGTTCTCCTCTTTGTTTTTTTTTCTCGAAGGGGCCTTCTCGACAAATCAATTAAAACTTTGCAAAATAAAAAGGAAAAAGTCTCAAGGTTATTTAAATTTCCAAAAATAAAAATGGAAAAATCCAAAAGCCTCAATGTCGATTGCATGTAGAATGTAGGTGGATTGTGACGTAATGACATTGGTCAAGAGGACTTCATAATGGGGTGGAGTCAGAACTCGGAGCAGTTCAGAAGTTGAAATGGAGTTGGTTAAGTGGCAGGAAGGAATGGAGATGAATCATAATCAAAAAAACGCAGTAAAAAGGACAGAACGATTGCCGTGTTCTAAGAAAAAAAATCCGCCGTTTGTGGGTGGTTTTTTTATCTATGTAAAGTTCTCATTCCTACTCAGGCATTTTTTTCCCAAGATTTTTTTTTCAACTCTCTGATAACCCCTTCTCAAATTCTGTAAAAATGGATATATAATGTAGGATCGAGAGGAAATGCATTTGGTTGACATTGTTATGAAGCAAATATAAATTTTTTTAAAATTAGTTCTCTAAAAAAAGTAGCCAAAATTGAAAATTTTGTGAAAATTTGAACTGGAATTTAATCAGCGCATAGGACGGGATAAACATGCTATGTGAGGAATTGACAATATAAAGTAGGAAAATATACCGATATAATAATATAATGTATTGACGGTTATCAGTAAAAACCAAAAAAAGACGAAAAGCCAAAGAAAAACCAAAAAATAAAATATTTAGACAAATAAAACAAACCCGATTGTTTCATTCTAAGCTGAAAGTCATACTGCAAAAAACAGGTTTCAAGATGCTTAGAGGCCATATGGGATAATATATTGAGCGCGGATCCCTTCCATGAACTGCAAATAAACCACCACACATAATAACATAAGTGTATTATAATTAAAAATTATAAACGTTTGCAAGTATTGAACAACTTCATTTTAGATAACAGATAAAAAAAAAAATTTTCACATTTTTTTGCTGTTTAAAAATCCACTCCGAAAAAAACTGTACCAATCTTCCACATCGCTGCTACCCCCTTAAACAGATTTGATAAAATTGTCCTCTTTCATAAATTAAAATTCAGCAGAAGAAGCTGTTCAATTAGAATTAAATGACCCAAAGCTAGTGAAACCTGACCGAAGATTCGCGAAAATTTTAGTGTCCGTGGTTGTGTTTTCGTTTTTCTTGACATGCGCAGTGTTGAAAAATGCAGCTGGCCGAATTCTAGAAGATCAGCCTGAATTCACATTCGAGAAAATTATGGGAGAAGAAATAATATTTATTAGAGTTGCCCTCCAATTATTTGCAGTGGTCTATACTGTATATAATATACAGTATAAACAAAATCAGTCAAGATAGTTCAAATCAGTGGTCGGCAGAATAATATTGGATCGGCTCAATTAGATCGGTTGATCCGATGAGGATCAGATCTATATTTTCCGATCTGAACTGATTAGGTTGCAATTATGTATCTAGTCGAGTCGATAAGCAAATATGTCTTATCGATTTTCCGATTTGATCCTATGAGCTACTGCGCAATAAATACAAAACTATAATTTTCACTCTTCGCCCTGGTTTGATCTCCTCCGTGGTAATCTCAAATCCTTGCCCTTTGATTGGCCAAGAGAAAGCTTCTCGAACATCATTGTTATTTCGGAGGATTTGATATAATGTTTCTTTTTTCGGGAAAGATTTAGGGGATTGTACATGACTTTATGCCGTAAATCAGTTTTTCGTAATTAAGGGTAAGGTGGTTCCTAATTTGACATATTCCCGATGAAACATTAGTCAAACAGGGATTCAAGGATATTATTCAGATAAGCCAGTTTGTAGAACTAGCCTTCAGCTTACGTAAAACATGTGTCAAATTTTTTTGCATGCATACACTCCTATACACATAATCGAGACAGGGAGACTTAACCCAAAACGAAGAATCTATCACCTCTCAGGTTTTATTTTGAAATAAACCTACATTTTAACATAACCTGAAAAATTAGTATTAAAAACATCGGTGGAGCGTTTTTGTCGATAAGTGCTATAGTTTTTCTAGAATATGAGATAAACCACCGTTTTGTGGACTTTGTTCATCAGAAAATCTATCTCCTCCTAGTTTAAATTTCAAAATTCACTAAAACTTTTGCAAAAGGTAGCTCAAAACAAATAAAACTTCTGTGGAGCATTTTTTTCAATTTCGACCCTCAACTCAAAATAAGAATTTTGCAAGGTCACGTGAAAAAATTTCCGAATAAAATGTGCTTCGATTTTTCGATAGTTGGCTCAAAATAAAGCTGGGGAAACACTGAAAAGAAAGTTGGCTTTCTTCAACCCGATATTTTGAAGTTTTAGTGGTCAAATTGACACAAAAGTTATTTTTGAACCTAATTTTGAGAAAAATACATATAAAAAAATCAAAATAAACGCAAAATTTTCGAAATTTTTTTTGTTTTCATTTGGGTTGTTTTATGCGTTCAAAACATAAACAATTGATTTGGTGCATTTTTATGGCGAAACAACTGCAGAAAATGTAGGAACCACCATACGGTATGGTCCATACCCTTAAATAAGATTAGGAAAAATTACTGGAGCCGATTTTTGATAATTTTGATAGAATGCAGCATTCTGAATGCTCTCGAAACCAAAATTTATCTCAATTTTCATAAAAAAATTTCGAGTCGAAAGTTTGCAGACCTAAGGTTCTGTCAGATAAAATTTTCAAGTTGTATTGAATAAGAGTATTTAACTACGAGAGTCTTGTACAGTTTTTCGTACTTACATTTGGTAATAAATTACATCCGGTGACTTGTTTCCCACTTCCGGTCAACTACACGTCCCGTAGTTTTAATCGTTTTTGCTTTCTTATTTTGAGGGAAATATGATTTTTGATGAGTTTTGTGAATTTGACTTCCGCCAGAAATACTTCGGTCAAAATATCTAATTTTCTAATTCTGATCATAATATATTAATAAAGCAGCTTAACCTTATCGGACATTTTGCTTATGCACGAAATGGATCATTTATCGACCATATTTATGTTTCAATCAAGTTATTGCGTCTATAATGTAGCCACCATAATATCACATCTGAAAATTTGAACCTAACTAAATCTGAAAACATCAGAAATTATCGCTTCCGGCCTTTGTGGCTAAGATCAAGTGTAGTATC
>SCLH01002179.1:278595-314958 GCA_004367855.1 Oikopleura vanhoeffeni | reverse complement strand
AAATTGGTACCTTTCACTTCAAATTTCTCAAAAATTTCAAACTTATTTCTTTTTGAAAAAAAATCAAAATTCAGAAAAAATCCTAGGCTTTAAAAAACTCAGTTGAAAATTCTCTACAAAATGGGACAATGAAAAAAGTTTTCTGAGAAATCTCAATTATCGTCCCCCACATCCTTTAAAGGTTGATTGTTCATGATTTTTGACAATCGATATTGACACCCACAAAGCCACACAAATTCCGAACATTTTCTTTGGGAAACACTGGGTTCACTTTTATTGTATATTTTTAAATCGAAAAAAGCTCGGTAAATGTTTGATAGGGCTTCCGAGAATCCGTAAGAGAAAATATAATCAAAAGTTAAAATTCATGAGTTTAGACTCTTTTTTGAATCCGAATAATTTAAACGTTAAAAATCTGCGGATTTATGCCTTTGAAAATTACAACATGTAATCGAAAAGATAATTTATCATACCATCACGTTATTCACCAATTTCGTCGTAATATCCACCGAATAATCGAATAAAAATTTAAAGAATGTTTGACCAGAATTTTGGCACATTTTGTATCAAAATGAAAGTATCAAAATTGAAATTATCACACAATTCAAGTATTCACCGTAACTGCGTTTTTGATAGAATTATTTTTTTTCGATTATATTGCTCATTGATCTAGCGATGAGGCAGTTACGAATTATTTTCCAAATGGATTCGTATTTGCAAAGCTTTAGGATGTCGGAAATAAAACAGATAATTAATTTTTCAAATTTGACTTGGAGCATTTTCAAAATTCGTCATATTTTGCTTGTTTACCTTGAAAACATTGACTGTTGAACAGTCCAATAACTTTTTAACCACTTCAACAAATTTTTAGGGATTGTTAAAATCAAATAATTTTCAAAGTAGTTATGTATTTTATTGTTTTTCACCGAAATTTCTCAAAATTTCATCACAATATTTTGAAGAAAACAAAAAACTTTGTCCATCGAGCGTTTTTATAAGACATCCTCCTTTCACACTTTGCTTTAGATTTGGGTCTTTTTACTAGGAAACACACTATGTTCACTACACAGGGCCCAAATCTTAAGGGGGTTCTGCATGTCAATTTGCATGCACAAATAAAGTTTCTTTTTCTCATAAATTTATAAAACAATATCATGTATGGGTAAATCGGGTCTGACAAGATCTTATGAGATATAACAAATCTTTATTCCGACGTTAAGGTTAATTTTTTGAGTTTCATCCAAAATTCGCGCTATAAAGAAATATAATAATAAATAATTCATAAAAATGACAAAATGAATTCTCTGTGAAAAACTGATATGAAAAAGTGTATTTAAAGCGTGCATCCCCTTTATTGAAGGAAAATCGGCCTTTTATTATTTGTTATGTAATTAACACGCTACTTTTCATGATATAGCAGTGCGCGCAGTATCTGTGATAAAAAGGAATGAACACAAATTGACACAAATTCCATACCAACGTTTGTGAGCATTTTATTCGCTTAATAGTTTCGCTTTAATAAAATTATTTTCATAATATATAAGAGATTTTGCAATGTTTACGAAATTCTGTTTTTTTTTTCATTTTTACGAATCACTTGAACGTAAACTCATATATCTTCTGCCAACATTTGGTCGGCTGTTATCTTTCCGTGTTATTTTGAAAGTTTCAACTTATTTGTATATCACCTGCTCGGATTTTAGCTGCTGGGCAAAATTTGCATTTTTAAACTTGTTTTCGTAATACGCTTTACGAATTTGTTACTGATTTGAAAAACTTTTGGATTATTAAAATTATGAAAAGTGTTTACTAAACAATTATTTTTTTCATTTCACGTTTGATCATTTTAATTCACAAGTTACAGACTGTTGAAAAGTGGTTACAAATACCCAGCAATTACAGCAATCTACATTCAGAACCCCTTAAGAGGATTGGGGTGCTGTCCAGCAATGTGCTGGTAAAAATAAGCCTTTTAAACTCAAATATTTTTGTGAGAATTAAGTTAACGTTTATTTTTCCAATGTGTATTGTAGTCCGTACCTTGTGAAGTAAAAATTGATTCATTTTAAGAATATTATCACATCAACCTTTAAATGCATAAAACCTAATGCTGGTATTTCTTTACATTGAGTATACCGTCATATCACGTATCCAAAAATCACATAATGCTCGATATTATTGGTCAGAAAAAAATTTTCCACAATCCAACTAAAAATATTTTATAAATTCATCTTAATTCGCCGAAAATTATTTTTGAAAATTTGCATTGCTAAAGAATGGGCAATTGCTATAGTTAAATATAGGCAAAATGATACATTATTTTACAAAAAAGTATACCTCACGAACGGTACATGCGATTTCTTTTCTCGGTTTCATAAATCATTCTCGATTATTTTATTAAACATTTTGACTAAAAAAATGTTAATAATTTTTTTCATATTTCTTGCAATCTCTATTTTATGCTGTTTTAATGCGCGCCATTATTACATTGATCAGGCTAAAAATGGAAATATTGACAAAGGGTCAAAAATTGTAACAATTATAATATTGAAATCTTTTCATTTAGTGTGATTTTTTGCTGTGACCATAATTTTTTGTAATTTGAGGCTATCCAATGTGTGGAATTGTAAATAAATAAATTATTTTTGCAAGCAATCCGATGTTTTAAAACTAGTTATTCGATCGTAAAATTTTTTTTTGCTTGCAATTAATTTCTCGTGTGCTGGATGGTCGGATACAAGAATAACAATACCGAATTTGAGACCGTGGTTGAAAATAACTAATGCACCTACAATTCCCTTTAGAAAAGTGTAAAAGGCGGGGGGATATAATCACAAATATATTCAGAACATTATTTGCCGATCAGCTTGATTCAAGCTGCTTGAATCGAAAATACATCAGTTTTCATTTTTGCATGATTTTCGAACCAGACAACAGTAAAACAAGATTGAATCTTGTTTGTTGTTCAAACTCTGATCTTTTGAGCCGATCAAATCCGATCTGATTCGAATTTTTGATTTCTCGAACTGATAAAATCAGATCGAATGTTTAATTTTTCGTGTGGCAAAAATTCATAATTTCCTTGTTTTTCGGTTCTGCAAAGAAAATACCTTGAATAAGCTTTTGCGGAACAGCTGAATTATCTTAAACTGATTGTACTTAATTGAATAAGGAGGTTAGCTGACATTAGAAAAATTAGACCGCACCCATAAGTTAAAAAATCTCTCTGGAATTATGGTTATCCAATATAGTAACATTATCAACGTCGAAATAGCCAAGATACTGTTTAAACGACAAATATAGATAAGAATGGGAACCTCGAAGTGCTTATTTTCGGAAGCTTTTCATGTTTTTATTAGATCTCTATATATGAGCTAGCCAACATTGCACCCGTATAAGTTGAGGACTGTTCACGGATAATCTTAAAATTTTTTTAGACCATTGAAGTTAGAGGGAGTTCTTAAAAGGATAAGGCCAAGGGTTAATTTGGTATAAGCCTCAAAAACTCAAATTAACAGATGGCCTCCCAAACGATGCTTGAAAACGTTCAAATAATGTTCTAAAATGAAATCTAATCTCAATCGATCATCAACTCTAGGATTGTACTTATAGCGATTGAAAAACAAATTCTGGAAAGGACTATTCTCAGATATATCGCGATTCGCGAGGTAAGACTACATGATTTGAAATCACCATCTGTGGTTTTCAATCCTCTTCAGACTGAAACTCAATGAAAATTTTGCACGCAGATAAATTATCGATATCACAGAATAAGATTTGATAATCAATTAATTTCAAAAAATATATTTTCTGAAAAACTAAACTTTTAAATCGATAATGTTAAATAAAGCAGATCCTAAGATGAGGATGTAGGTCAGAGTTGTAGAAGGGATCATATTTTCTATCCCCATCCCAATTTTTGCCTATTTTTTGCTTAAACCTACGCAAAAAGGGATGAAAAACCCACGCAAAAGCCATTCCTTTTACAACCCTGATGTAGGTACTACCTACCAGGTAGTAACGAATGTACTTGATTACGATGAAATTTTTGCATGTTTAGCCCTAATTTTTATTATAATCAAATTTGGAAAATAAAAAGCCAGACAGAATTTTCATAATTTAATATTAGCTGAGGTAGCTTGGAGAGGGGGGGGNCTAAGCGTTTAAGAAATAGTCGACAACAATTTCAAAATTTAAGTTCCCGTTCCTGGTGAAAAATTTCGTCATGAGCACGAAAAAAGTAATCCGAGAATATCGATTTGGAAATAAAAATAACTTAAATGCAGTGGGAGTATTTTGGTATTAAGTATTATTTTTGGAGTTATGAATCACCCTGAGAAACAAGAGGGCAAAAGTTGACGAATGAGCGCGTATTATAGCTTATATATCGCCATATATATATATTGCTTAATATTTCTTTTTTAAAAATTGAATAAAATAAGTGAAACACTCGTTATCTAATGATCGATTATGGTGTGTAAATCAAAGAACATTAACGACAATTAAATTAAGTCAAAAAGGCATGATTTTCTAACTTGATCAAAAATCTAGAAAAAAATCAGACGCGGTCATTTGTTGGTGAGATAAGTTATCTCAGATAACCTGCCTAAAAAGACTTCCTTTTTAAAAAACCAGTTCACCTCAACTGCATTGTATACTCCAGGACGAGCAACAACAAATTAATTTGTGGAAGCTCATGTGAAACAACCTTTAGTTAAAATAACTTTTAATTTGTAAAAACTCATTTTTAATCAACTTTCGATTTATCATCATTCTCAAGATTATTTTAATTTATTTTAACCAGATGAAGAAATATATGAAACACGGGAATCTAGAATTTTCTGAAAAATATTGAAAGCAAAAAAAATTTAATTTGTGATAAATTATTTTGTATAAAACATACCAATGTATTGAGAACTTCTCAATTTTAAATACATTTGTTTGCTGGCAGAATGGCAAAAATGTTTTGTTGAACAAAAATGCCGCTTATCGCACTAAATCCCATGTGGGTATTTGAAGATTATATATTCAATTCATTACGTAAAAAATATGTTTTCGGACCCAAATTTCAGCTGGAAATTATGTGTCATCGATACATTCGCCCCTGATTACGTCAAAAAACATATTAGAAATGTTCATTTTAAAATGTTCGAAGACGTTTTTATCAACAAAATATGTTCAGATCAATGTTCAACCGAATCGCGTCGGATAATGTTTCCTAATTAGAAAGTTTGATTAAAAAACATGAACATTTTGTTTTTGGATTAGGGACATGGAGCTGATAGGGTTTTTGAACATGAATTGGCATCATCGGACGCGAAAGTTATGTAGAAACAAGTATTTTTAGAATGTAAGAAAATTTTAATTTAGGGGCACGCCAAAATTATCTTGTGATATTTTTGTTCCATCTCATTTTTAGTTGGTCAGATCAAAATATTACGTTTTTTCATGTCATGACAAGAAATTCTGTTAATTGTACTTTCAAAGAATTATTGATCTCAAAGTCGAAGATAATAATTTTTAAAAATTTGAACGAATCTTATAATTTGAGTTTTTTTGACAACAAAACTGTTATCCCGTAACCTAGAACGCACAAACGCGCATATACAGGTTTTTATATCATACTTAGTTCTTTGAAATTCTAGATATTTGCCAAAACTCAATTTTGTCAAATTCTAGAAAATTTGAGCAATACAAATTTTACTAGAATCCACTCAGAGGGCACCGAAGTTTAACGCAAAAGATTTTTCATCTATTCCTATCGTGTTCCCAATCTCTGAAAGCCAATCAGAGACGCGTAATTCTTCCGCGCTAGAAGCAGGACCCTCTGAGTGGCAGGTTTTACTGTAGTAGTTTTAAGCAATAATAATCTTGGAAAATGATTTTTTCGTGAGGATTTTGATTGCTCCTGACTATCCATTTGGCTTGAAAGTGCCGGTTTTATCGAATTTTCCTCCGAAATTTTTTCTGGCTCAAATTCAGCTCAAAACCTAAAAGTGCTTCGATTCCTAGATTTTCTGTAGATGTTTTGTCATAAAAATGCACCAATACCAACAAAAAAAATTTCGAAACTTTTGCGTTTTTTCGATTTTGTTCTAAATATTTTTTTCATAATTATGTGAGAAAATAACGTTTGGGTCAATTTGACCACATAATCAATAAACTATCGGGTTGACGTTATCCTTTCTCTCAGTTTTTCCTTGGCTTTTTTTTGACCATTATTTCAAAAAATTTTCACGCGACTTTAAAAATTCAGATTTGAATTTGAGTCGAAATTCAAAAAAAATTGAAAAAATTATGCTTTCATTTTTTTAGTGAAATAATTTTTTGGAAAATATATGTATTTTAAAATTATTTTGAGTTTCAGAAAATCACTTGTGAAAAAATGAAACTTCGGATAAAACCTGCAGACAAGTAAACTTTCATCAAAAAAAATTATCAGATGCTAGTAGTATCATACTACCCTCAGAAGTGGCTTGCTTGATAAAATTTCAATTCTGAAAACTGTAGTCAATAATTATTCGGATACTGAGACCAAGATTAATTGAGAGTGAAGATGACTAAAAAGTCATCGAGTTGCCTGCTGGTCTTGTAAAAGTAAAATAGAATTTTTAGATGATGAACTTTAGAATCAAAATTTTTTATAAAAATTCGAGTGATTTCAAAATATTTTACGAAATAATTTTAGTACAAGAAAATAAAGACAATAACATCTAAAATAGTACTCAAACTAAAAAGTACTTAAAACTTGGAACTGAAAATGTTAATTCGTATTTAATTGATAGCAATATTGGTATTTTATTATAAACAATCTGCCCCTAGTACATGATAATCTGAAGTGTCAAAAATTTAGAGTTTCAAACGACCAGAAAAATAATATTTAAAGAATTAACCCCAAATTCCAAATAAGAAGGAAATTTTAAATAAATTTGTGTATATTTTACGAATTCAGGCTAATAATACGAGTTGATCCAAGTGGGACTGCAGTCTAAACAGACCCAGATGCCCGTATAAATCCCCGTTATCTACAAATGTTTTAATTATTAATACTAAATGCATATTATTTCATTTTATAAAAACAAGTTTTCCAAAAAAATATAAAAAATATGTTTTATTAAATATTGTTTTTCATACTTTATGACTTTTCTGAAAAATAAAAACCAGACGAGTTCGAGGGAGTTTATCAGATGTTTAATAGGAAATTTCAATCAAATATAAAAAAAAAGATAACGTTATTATGTTTTAGATGGTTCTGGGTGCTTGATTGCGTGCGAATGTTATCTTTCTTTGTAAGATAAATAAAAGAAACAAATACAATTTCCGGGTAAATCGGCCCTAAAAATTGATTGCGACTAATGAAGATTTTATATTTCATCTTTAAAGTCTATTTTTAGAGTTTAAGTCTTAATTAGCATATCACATCATGTACAAAATTGAATAGCAAAATTGAATTTTCTGTTGAAAACTGACCAAGAAAAGTATGTTTTAAGAAGTCCAACACTATTATCAACATAAATTAGGCTTTTTATTGTTTGTTATGATTTTGACATGCTGATTTAATTGTGACAGCGGTGCGCGCTATATGTCTTATCAAGAAAAATCACCTCAAAATGATAAAAATACAATCAAAACATTCATTATGATTTTTTGCGTTAAATATTTTCTTACTAAACAAAGAAAAATTATAAATAATATAAGACAGTTTTTTTCAACTTTACGAAAATCAGTTTTTACAGTTTCACGAATGACCCGAACGAAACTGTGAATTTTATGACCAACAAATAAGTCAACGTTGTTTCTCAAAATCATCAACAGCGGTCACGGAACAACAATTTATTTATTTTAATGTTTCAACATTTCAAACAAAAGTTATCAGACTTCAAAAAGTAGTCTTAAATCCCCAGCGAATTGTTGTGTTAGCACTCAGACTCTGAGTCTCAGAACCCTCATAAAATATACATAACAAAGTTTTCTTTCTTCTCTTTATTTGATCTATATTTTAGTCAGCAAACAATTAGCAGAAATGGGTATTGTTGAGGATATCTGGGGTCAGTTTCGTCGGTGATTATTCATTTATGTTCAAAATGGGTTCAGAGTAGCTATACACAGGAAGTTACCGATTATAAGTTGGAATAATTTTGTGAACAATTAAGAAAAGCAAGAAACTCGGGTGAGTTCTTTTTTCCTTAGAACGCTAATTATCAATGATTTTTGGTACCAAAACCATTTTTCTTGAACGAATTTTCTTAATTCTATGGGGTATTTATAAAGTTTTCGTTATTTGTCGCCTAGATTAACCGGAAATGACGAAATTATTATCAAATTAGACCGGAAAACCTTTATTTACACGTCACCTTGAATGGAACTAGCTGGAGAGTAAAAGTCAACCGAAATTTGTTGGTGACCTAATCGCTGCGGGTGGGAAAACCGCCCTTTCTGACAACCAAATATGGATAAAAGCAAGACGTTGCTAAGACTTCATCTGTCGTTATTAAGAGGGTTGTGTTTGTAAACTTATGTTAATTTGCATACATTTCTTAAAAGTCATAACCGTTAACAATTAACATCTAAGAAGTAGAATGGTATCCTGTTCAGAAAGAATGAACACAAATCTCTCTCGAGAGATATCAGTGTGGTGTAGAATAAGGATTTTAAGCGATGAGTAAGAGTACAGGCCGCCTGGCGGCATATCAGTGACGGTTATTTCCCAGTCTAGTACCTTCTCGCGGTTTTTTGTGTTCACTCGTTTTGAACAGGGTATACTACTACCAACTTAGAGGGCACTGCTAAAAGCGTGGAAGTAATGGGAGGACTGATTAGCTGTACCTTCAACATTATAAGAAAAGATAAGGAATCGTTTGCGCAAAATAAGGGGTGCCCTCTAAGTGGATTGTTGTAGGTCGCAAATTTTTTTTTCGAGAGGTATGTGAGAAACAATTCAAGATAGACATTTTTAATCGAACAGTTAATTCCGGTCTAGAAATTTGAACATGAAAAGTAATCAATCTCATGAAATTTTTCATTTTTTAGATTACAATGCCTGTTTCTGAATGGTATCAGCTTTGATTTTGAGTTGAAACTTTCAGAAAATATGAACAAAAAATTATCATTGTTTTCATTCACCACTTGTGAAATTGACGTTTAGTGGCTTTTGAATTCGCATGCTTAGCATTTCGCATGTTAAATCAATTTAGTTCTTAACTTATTTATATAAAACATAATGAAAACTTCAAAGTACTTGCAAATCGCATCAGTTACACCTACAAGTTTCGAGGAGATTATTGAGATGAAAGTGGGGATCTTGAGTATTAAACAAATTTNGCTGTTATCGGTCTTTTTCGACGACCTCGGTTGGTCGATAAGAAGCTATATTTGGGTTAATTGAAGGGTGGCGAATCGCGATCATTTTAATTCGTCACACAAAATTCGAAATATTAATATTTTTTACCGAAAATGCCATTTTAAATACAAAAAAATCATATATGCGTAGGCGTCGATTTGATATGGACAAAAATTACAAAATAACTTTTTTCGGAGTTGTCGAGAGTCGACTCGAGACTGCACAAATCTTCTCCGCCAGAATCTCTAGTGTACGGCAGGTTTGCATGCAAATTGCAAAAAAATGCCGTTTAGGTTCATTTTTCGAGTTTTATAATTGTGAATGTCGAAATTTTTATACCTGGCTATTTGCCATTTTACTAAATATCCTTTCAGGAACGGAACTCCATCTCAAAAACGCTTACTATCTCTATAGCGCGTGTTCGATCCCACTAATGTTGTCTTGTATTCAGTGTTTTCGAGACATAAATTATTATATATTTTCAATCAAAGATTGTTTTATTCGACGTTTCGGCTAAAGTAGCCGATTATGAGTGTGAGAGGTTTGAATGAACAGGAATCGAAAGTTGAATTTTTTTAGCGCGAAATCAGGTTTCATAATTAGCGAAATTACAATTTAAAAAAGTATAAGGTGCATTTTTTGCGAAAATTATTTTATGCAAAACTAAGTAATCGGCCTCAGATAGGGTACTTAGTGTTCTTAAATGGTGTCTTGGTGATATATTAAATATATGATTATAGGCAAGGGTCTTGGTAATGAAACGCTAAATTTATCGGTTGTGTATCACTCAAGCATCACTAAGACAAATTACTTAGACAACATCAGTGGGATATCGAACACGCGCTGTAGAGATAGTAGAGCGATTTTTTGAGACTGGAGTTCCGTTCCGAAAAGGATATAGCTTTAATGGTTATTTAAAAACACAAATAATTTAGTCATACGTTTACTATTGTATGAAAACTATTTTTTTGGCAAAAATTATCAAATTTGTGTCATTTTTTACAATTTTTGTAAATCCAGGCTTCTGATTGGTTCAAAATTAATTTCTCTAGAATGCATGAATTCATCACCTAAAATGTTTTCTTTGTCAAATTGAATATTAATAAACAAAAATATAATATGGTTGAAAATCAATTTTTAAATTTATTTGGTAATTCACTGTAGAAAATTTTACTTTAATTTCAAAATTTTGTTACTTCAACGTCAAAAATATATCTGAGCGGCATGTTTTTTCAAAACAATTTTTTTTGGAGTAAGTTTGCTTCTGCAAAAGCTTTTATTTAAGTGTAGTTTACTTAGCTCCGAAAAACGATATCTTGATATTTTATGCCAAAAACCTGTTTTTTCGCAAAATTTATCAAAATTTTAGTGTTTGAAAGTCAAAAATATATCAAAGCAGCATTTTTTTTAAATAATGTTTTCTGGAGTAAGTGTGCCTCTGCGAAAGCTATCAATTAAGTGTAGTTCACTGTATAATAAGTAGGCAAGACTTCTGAGGGTCGTTTTTGTTGATAAGTGCTATATTTTTTCTAGAATATGCAAAAATCCACCGTTTTTTGGACAATATTCATCGGAAAATCTATCTTGTCCAAGGTTTAATTTGCAAATTCGCTGAAATGTTTGCAGAAGCTAGCCTAAAACAAATTGAAAATTTTGAGAGTCGTTTTTGTCAAATTTCGAACTCAAACTCAAAATATGAATTTTTCAAGCTCAAATGAAAAATGTAGTTCAATTGACTTACGCCGACCCGATATTTTCAAGTTTCAGTGATCAAATTTTAAAAAACATTAATTTTTAACTTTATTTGAAAAAAATCGAACATAACAAAAATAACGAAATTTTTCTGATGTTATAAATACTTTTTTTGCTCAGTTGATATTTGTTTAGTTTTCATAAGAAATTTCTAAGAAACGTTTATTTCCCAGTTTTTTTCAGTGAATTGAAAAATGTTAAAATTCAGTCCGTGTCAATTTATGTTATAATCTTCAAATTTTTAAAAAATAAAGTAATTGACTTGTTGCTCACCAAAAAATTTCTCAGTTTACTGGTGCTAACATTTTGCGCCTTGAGATCAGAAATCTTATTCCGTAAATAAATGTGAATTTTAACATTGTGTGTATTATTTCATAATATGTTGCGAAAGATCGGGCGCCAATTTTCAAGTTAGAAAAATCGTGCTATTAAAGGTCTTTTAGATTGAAAGTACCAATTTCTCTATTTTTTTTTGCTGATTTGCATAAAATCATCGCATATTAAGATTTTTTTTTCGCTCTTTGATAATGAAAAAAATCGCTTAGGTGGCTTATGCCTAATAATCCTGTCCATTGTTCATCCCAGCGCCATTATCAAAAATCTTATATGTATTCAATTATTAGAAAGCGATTTTTCTCCGCATATATCACGTTAACTGTCAAATTTCAGGAATTTGATGGCTGTGAAATTATAATCTCAAATATTTTATTTTTTGCACTTACCGCTAGTCTCATCGACATCAGTGATTTTTTGGACAGGGCCAGATATATGGTCTTCTGGATTATAATCGTCTGATCTTTGGAAGTTTTCTAAAGTAAAAGTTACAGATAAAGAATGCTGGGAAATTAATAATGAATTTTAGTTCTTGAGAAAGTCACCATATAACATTAAGGGCCTCGTGCAATTTTGCAGATTTTGCTTTTTCAATTATATTTGTCTTGATGGGAAACTATGTTTGTCACTGTAAAATTTTCGAATAAAAACTTTTTCGAACACAAGTTGCCACTTTTCAGCTAATTTTGTGTGATCTGAATTTCTTCAGATTGATTTTTTTTAGTTTATAAATCTTCTTTTAAAAAAACACTCAAAAAACGCGCGTTTGTAAGTTACTTGTCTAAATCAAAGTAAAATTTATTTTCTATTTTTAATTAATTAAGTCATGAAGTCATAATTAAGATTTTTAAGTCAAAATCAAAAATTTAAATTCTTGAAAAAAGTCGAAAAAAACGAAATTTTAGCACATCGAAAGAAATATTTATTTTCATGAGTTAAATGAAATAAATTTAAGACGGTCGACAGGTTTGCTTACCAATTAGGCAAGTCTCGGTGAAATATTTCTTTTTTAATTCTCGACTAAGAGGGCTTAACTTTATTTCGCGCAAACCGTATTTTCATCCAAAATAGTATGATTCAGAGTATAAACAGGAGCGAAGAACAAAACGAAAGCATATTTAAATATAGTGAAAGTAGCCATTCCAATATTTTCAGCTAAGGATTCCAAAAAAATTAGTTTGAAAATTTTTGAAAAGATGGAACAATTTCAAAATATTTTTTATTATTTTTGACCCAAATATGTGAATCATGCTTACAAATGCTGAAGATTTTGAATGAATGAGTTGATCCTTTCTCAACTGACCAATGAAATGGCTTATTGCTTATCAAGGGTTTTGATTGAGTGCTAATATCTTGCGTTGTTTGTATCATTTCAAATATTTAGGATTTGTACTCTGAGGTCCGGTAATCCATATAGTTTTTCAAAGAGCATATAAAAAATATGTGGTCACCAAGTAGAAAAGTTAAAGTAGCCATTTTGTAGAGTATTTTCCGTTGATTGGAAACAACTATTTGAACGAAAAATAAGGCATTTTTCATTATGTTTGGAACTTTTATTCAAAATTTCTCGAATTCGAAAAGTTAAATTCAAACTCAAAATTTTCTTAAAAAACCATAATGCGAAAATTCGCTAGTTACAAAAGTTGCCTTGATTATGAATTATCACTTTGATGTTATATTGGGAAGAATATATTAATCCAGTGAAAAGTTTTTCATCAAGAGCCCATATCGGTATCTGTCAAAATGCACCGAGGCTCTTACGCCAATCAACATTACGAGGATTCCGGGTGTTGCATTGCATGCAAAAATTATCTTTCTTTGTTAAATAAATTAAAAAAAATTTTTTTTTGGTAAATTGGTCCTGAGAAATCGATGAGGGTTTATTAAAATTCGATATTTTGACTTTAAAGTCTATTTTGAGAGTTTTAATCAAAATTAGCATATCACATTAATATGTAAAACAATAAAATTTTAATAGAAAAACTAACTATGAAAACTGACAAAAAAAAAGACTGACACCATTATTAACAGAAATAAGGCTTCTTATTGTTTTTTATGATATTGACATGCTGCTTTCATTGTAAAAGCGGTGCGCGCTGTATGTCGGATCAAGAGAGATTACCAAAAAAATAAAAATGCAATCCAAACATTTAATAAACTTTTTTGTGCTTACTATTTTCGAAAGAAGTTAAAAAATCTTAAGAACATAAGACAGTTTTTTCGAACTTTACGAAAATCAGTTTGTTCAATCTTACGAAGTTTCAGCTAACAACTTTCAGCGAATTTTGTTCATATTTTAAAAACACCTCACAGAGTATGTGGCACAGACGTTCATTTTGATATCATTTATTTCTATTATCATTAATAATAAAAAGCATTAACGAAAAATAACTGTAGTGTCAATCGATAACAAGAGAAGATTCTTTAATACAGTATTTCTAGTAAATTCTGAAAAAAATTGCAGACGAACACCAATTTTTGGGTTTGCAGTCACTGATAGACAAAAATAGTTATTATAGTTTTAACAAGATTTTGACCTGGTATTAATTTCTGGTATGAGCAAAAATTCCATAATGTCGTAATTAACAGATTTGAATTGTCGGCAAACATTTGAAAAATGTGACCTAGAAAGTTTACCATGGCAAAAGATCTAATAATAGAGTACTTTTTTCTCAAGAATGTCACATTTTAGAGTTTCGTATCTAAAATTATATCCAAAATAGGTAATTTTATTAAAATGTATTATTAGCCTCTGTTTAGATGACAATTTTATTTCAGTACTTTAGACCTTTAATAACGCTATTTTCCTAAATAAGTTGAAAATTTTTTTTCTAAATAAGTTTCAAATAACTATTTTGATTTTATTACAACAGGCTTGTGAAAGGGAACCATTTTGCGTTGGTTTTCTTCTAGTTTCCCTTTTTTGCTCCTATCGTTTCTTAAACCTACGCATGAAAGGAGAACAAAAATGACTCATATTTACAAGCTTGTATTACAAAACAGTTACAATATCCCTTTAAGGTTTAGTTACTCACTAACCAGTGAGTCTAGTTTATTATCGCTTCAAATCCCTATTTTATACCACACTGTCCTGGTTGGTGGGTAACTTCACCTTAAAGGGATATGGGAAAAAAATCCTAGGTCTTAAAATGACCAGAAAAAAATTCTCTACAAGATAGGTTAAAAACATCGATACCCATTTTTGAGTTTTGAAATTTCTTATTTCAAATCGTCTGAGATTCATTACATCCTTTGTTATGCCCATTTATTCTCAAAAAGGGCTGTATCCCAAAATTATCCCTATTATTTACAAATGATTATTTACGAAAACTTTCGTAAAAAAGTTCAAAGATAAGGAAAATGCGGAGGCTTTTAGTATTCGTAGTTTGGCCACTCTTTCGTAAGAGAGGCTTGTTGAGTAATTTGAAAAAAGGAAAATGGCCAATTTCGAAGTTTTGATAGGGGATAGAATGAGGATCAAAAGAGATAGCATCGGGGATTGAAAATGATAAATGGGGATGTTTATCCCTAGACATTCTATTCCTATCTATCCCGTCTCTTTCACAAGCCTGGTGAGTAAATTTTTCTTAATCGAGTTGTAGGCAACGGTTATTTCAACGGTCAATTTCATATAATATATATGGGCCTCTTCTTACTACATATTTATTCATTTTGAAAGACTACAAGTGGAATTAATTGAATATTAATTTATCCAAAAATAAAAAGAAACATCCAGATGATAAAAGATAAACTGGTGAATATTGATCTCAACCCCGAATGCCGACTGGAAGTCCGATCCAAATATACCTAGGTAGCTAAATTTAACGGGAATGATGCAGTCGACTGATTGGCTGAAACTTATATGCTAAAGCAAAAATAAGTTAACTTAAACCAATCATATAAATGCATTTCGCATCATTTGACTCAGGATTACGGTGGGAATTTGGAGTGGAGATACATACTTCGTAATTCCGGTCATTTCGGAAAATCAAATCAAACTTACAAAAAAGTGGCTTATATTTTGTTTATTAAAGCTAAATTTCGACTTGATGTGTGTTTATTTAACGCTTGATCACAGACTTTGAGTTATCAGAAAAAATAGTGCCATTTTGCACGAGATTATTACTCAATCCGGGCTTAATTTATTGCTAATTCATGATTTGAATTAAAAACCACTTCCTTTGTGGGCTGCGTCTTACGGGTATTATTTCAGAAAATCTTAGCGTAAATTACCAGAGATGGCAGAAGCCGAGTTTTAGAATCCGCCGAAAAGGTTCTTCATTATGCCGAAAATAGAATTGTAACCGCAAATTGGTAGTTATTCAAGCTTGCAATTAAGAAACTGGATCTTATACCAAGTATTGTTACCTTTGCGGACTTTATGAAAAAAATTAAAATTTATTATTTCGTGGTTATGTAACCCAACTAGGGGTGTTATTTGTTATAATAATAAAATTTCATTAAGAAAATTTTCGTACGGTTCATAAATTACAAGATTTTTTTTTAAAATCGCCCAATAATATTTTTTATATTTCCTCAAAATATAAAATGGTCAGAGAATTGTGACAAAAATATTTTTCGTCTTTTCTGTACGATGATCATAATAAACGGTACTTTCCGGGGTAACTTTAATTTTTTGAAAAAATATTCGGAAAACATAATTTTCTGCAACAATGCAAATTAAATTCAAAAGATTTTGCATTAACCTGTCTGTCCGGAAAACAGAAAATGTTAGTCGACTTAATTATGATTAATTTTCTAGATATTGCTTAAAATGACCCTTGCACTCGTAAAAGAAGAAATGTCGTACTCGCAAAAATGTCCACATTTAGACAATTAACGACATAATTTGAGGTATTTAGAAAATTATCCGAAACTCTAGTTCAAGTAATCAGTTATGGTTCTAGACTTAGTTCTAAAAGCCATGGTCAATCAAGTTATGGTTAATCAAAGTTCAATTATCAGAAAGATGTTCAATTTTTCCAAAAACGCTTGGAGAAACCACTTTAGTCAATTAGGCTGAAAAATGGTTAACATCACTGCTTAAACCCCCAAAAAGAGACCCAACAAGCTGATAAGCAGAACAAATCCTTAACAAAATTTAATGGTCCTAAATTTCTAACCATATTAATTACTTGATCAGAGTTCAAAATCAGAAAAAATCACGATTTTCAATGTTTCGGAGAACCGCAGAAATCATTTGATTAGTTACACCGCGTCAAGAAGCGGCTTATTTTGAAATTTTGAAAAAAATTTTATTTTTAACAGAATTAATCAAGCTTGGGGGAAACCACTCACTTTTTTTTCGAACTAAGAAATTCAGTTCTGTCTAAATCACCACGTCAAAATGCAGGTCAATTCAAAATACTATAAACAAAACATTTCTTTGTTGTATAATCAGAAAAAATTTTAAGGATTTGAAATTTTAGTTATGATTTCTTTTTAAACTTATTTTTCACCGTTCTCATTTTATGTACAAAAATCCTGGAATTTGATCGGATTTAATTTTCGGCAAATTTTAGTACAAGATATTTCAAAACTCTCGTCAAATTTCGTTTTATATATTTATTAATGAAAGTGTTTTTTTTAAATGAGCCTTTTTAAATACACATTTTGCATAAGAACAAAAATTTCAAATAAAGAATGCGTACTTGTTAATGCCCTAGTGCCAAATAGTAGAAACATTTTGAGTTGTCTCTGACCGCAAATTTCATATAAATGAATTTCAATATAAATTACAATAAAATTCGACCAAATAGAGGTCACACCAATGACCACATTATCCGTATATCAGACATAATACTCGTCCGGACGAAATAATTTTTTTTCTGAGATTTTCGCTTTGAGCCCGATAATCAGGCCGTGATTATTGAAAATTTTTCTTGTTTTAAATGAATTTATGATCATGAAAATTTTTATAATTGTAACATATATATCTATCAAGAATATGTCATTCACATTTCAATAATTATTTTTTACACTAACTGTACCCTTATCCGAACGCACCCTTATCCGTACGATTATTGACCGAGCTGAAGTGTTCAGATAAGGGTACAGTCAGTGTTAAAACTAATTTGGAATTTGAGATACAAGTTCATTCATATTAACCAGAACGCTCTGTATTCAAAATCCATATATGTCTTGGCTGAAATTAAAATTGAAAATTTGATTCAACGGAAGCAAATTCGAAGAATTTTAGAAATTATTCACTCGAGAAATTGAAAGTAATGATCACCTGGTTATGTTACAATATGTCCCGTATTCTATCTTACTTTCACTACTCAATTGAGATTCCCGCGAAACGCGCACGGTGATTGGCCAGCGACAGCTAATACTCTTTAAAAACAAGCCATCTTTTAAAATTTAAGATTTTAATTGGCGGGAGTCTCAATAACCGCACAGACGGAAAGTGCAAGATAATAACGGAGAGACTGTTCATGCTGATAAACATGCTGTCAAAGTTAAAAGTTATTGTGTCCGGACAGGTATTATCTTCAATATATAATATATCATATATTGAAAGCTTGCGATAAATTTCAAACATAGATGTAGAATTAAACTGTGAAATTTTGGAATGGGCCATTTATAAATCACCACATAATCGACCCCCCGAATCATGTTTCCTAACTAATTGCTTAAAATTGTCCGTCTATTTTCCGGAATTATCCTTGAAAATTAGAACATTTTTGCAGAATATTTGAAAAATCAAATGCAGAAATGCTGTTCGCAAATTTTTGTGCAAAATTTATGAAAGCTTGGCCAATCAGTCAAAAATTAGTGATCGGACAGTTTTCTTAAGAATAAATGTGTTGACCGTAAACGTCAAGATACCGTCAAAATAAGAACTTTCAATTGGACTTATCAAAAAGTTTTCTAAAACGTTCATTTCTTCAAGAAGATAGGAAAAATAATATGTAGCTACTAAGGTTAGCTAAAATATACGTTTCCTTGTTTTTGTTAGGAGGGTTATCCGTTTTTCGGGGTGGGCGGATTCGTGTTTCCCCCGAAATTATACTTGGTCAAAAACGATCCCAGATTCACGTAGCCTCAAAATACGTTGCCTTAAAATAAAACTATATTTATGCAAAAAAGATGAATTTAAATCAGAAAATTGATAAAATAAAGAAACTTGGACCAATTTTTTAAGTTATAAAAAGACTTTACTGAATAGAATCTATTCAACAAAATTATTTGTTACTTTCCAAAATAAATAAAAGTAACATGAAGAAAAAATTAAGGTTGGAACTTTAAGTTAACTTGTCTTTGTGTCTATTAAAAATGATAAAAATGTTTTTATAAGAGTAACCTTTTCATAAGAATGTTTTTGAATTTATGTCGAGGAACTTTCGAAAAACACGACTTCAATCTCTCATGAACACGATTTTTCAAAATATAATCGAGGCCAGTTGAGAGTATTTTAAATGAAACGAATGTATTTTAAAATCGTCGATAATAATGGCCTGGGAGTTGATAGTGCAATATCGATGCAATATATACCACACCAATCACTACCACACTAACTCACGCCCAAGGAAAGCCTAAGACAGTCGCAGTCCAGTTATTTCAAAGGAACTTTTTTTGATTTGATTTTCTCCCGGCTGGTCACAATTATTCTCAGGAAGAATCCTGTTTACAGTATGTAAAAACATTGATCGAAAACAACAATCTCGACTTCAAAAGAGGACACGGACAAATGATCGGTCAGCTTATTTTCAGACGGGCGCTCTTTGGCTGCTCATAACATAAATCTCGACAACCTTTCCTTGCTTTTCTCAGACAATTAAATTTCATAATGTATAAGAATCCGTCTCCATTTGATTAAAAAAGTGATGGTATGGTAACCCATAATAAAATGACTTTTAGTCAGTCAATTTTACAAAAAAAATGATGAATGCTTTAAAATCAATGTTTTAAAACTTGGTCAAGAAAAAAGACAATTTTTAAAGACTGTTTTTCCGCAGAATTTATTGAAAATTACATTGTATTAAATTATATTTTCTAACCCTTGACATCGGCTATAGCTTGGCTTTCGAAATAAAATCCACCTAGTTACCATTTTTAATTGGCCGTAATTACCTAAATGACAATGTTCAAGGTTCAAAGAATTAAGGTTAAATAAAGAGAGTTGTATTTGTGAACAACTCCTGAATTCTATTTATGCTTTAATTTTGCAGGTGGCTTAATCGTGGTCGAAAGTTTTTTTCAAAAGAAGCACTCCTAATTTTAAGTGATTTCTTGGTTTTCAAAAAATAAGATTCGAAACTTTCAAATGGTTTTCACGAAATAAATAACAATAAGTTCTATTCAAGAAAATCTGCTTGACCACATCGATCGAATCCGTAGACGCAGACAAAACCTTGAGAAATGCGGTACGTTAGAGGTGCATGTGGGATAATCCCAGATATCCGAAAAATTAACCACCACAAGATTTGGCAAAAAAGTGGCGCAAATGGTCTCAGCATTTTGAAATATTTACAATTTCGGTTGATGATGTTTTGGTATTATGCAAAATTGGAAATTAAATCTGGCGATTTCAAGGATTACTATTTTTGGTAATATTTGACGATCAGGCGACAGTTTCACATACCGCAACTTTCAAACAATTCAAATTTTTAGAAGCTAATGTTTTCATGGAACTCAACAGGAACTTCAAAAAAGGACTTTTTTGAAGGTATTCGATCCCGTGTTTGCGTAAGTTTAAGCAAAAGATAAGGAAAAATAAGAATGAAGATTGAATAACTAGTAGGAGATCGATCTCTTGTCCAAGCCTGTAGAAAACTCATGTATCAACAGGATTTTATTTATCCAGTGAAATTTTACAAATAACTTATAACGATGCCTAAATGTGTTTGCCGCAGCACGCTTTTGAATCCGGGCCTGTGATTGGCTTGCCTTAGTTAAGCGATGGGTGTGGAGGCGCGCAAAAGTGCATAGTGGATCCAAAAGAATATAGGGATCGTTAGTATAAAAATAGAAAATTTTTTTTTGTAAAAATTATTTTTTGATGTTGAAATTTCTCATAAAATTGAAAGTGCATTTTTTTGACGCTACCAAGTTAAAAATTGCACCAAAATCCTTAAAAGTGTTCGAATTTACGGAAAATAAAATATTTTGAAGCATTTTGTCAATTTTCAATTATTTTGGTTTCCAAATTTGATCAAAATTCAAAATAAAAATGAAAAATTGAAACTGCCCTCAAAACACGCCAAATCAAAAATTCGAAAAAGCCTAGTGATTAATTGTTAAACCACTCTTTAGCTTTCTGTAAAAGTATGAACTGGAGTTTTATGATCAAAATTGTGGGAGGAGATACATTTTTGCGGAGCCTTCTTAATTCATTTTTTGATTTAATTTTTGGCTTTTTTGGCCGTCAAAAGCCAAAATTTGAAAAAAGCTAGTCAAAAAATGTTTGTATTGTTGTTGTCTAGCCTGACATCAAAAAAGCCCAATTTTTTTTTTAAATTGACAGAGAAGATAGTTTATTAGTGTTTCTTGGGGACTCTTATTAAATGTTTGTGTGTTTGCGTAGGTGCGATTGTTTCAGATTTATGTATGTTGAAAATTCACCGCGAAGGTTAATTCTGTTAGTAACAATTGTTTTCGGAATATCACCATTACTAGTTTGGCGTGAAATGGTCTTATAAAAGGCCCAAATCAGCGACACCCACTCCCTTAAAGGGGTACTCAACGGTTTTTTATTTCAGGTTAGGGACATGAAAAATTCACCAAATAGCCTCAGGAAGGCCACAAAATGCATCATAAAAAAAATTCCAGAATTTTCTCAAAATTTTTCGATTTTTTCTAAGTATTTTTTTGGAAAAAAATACATAAAAAGTCAATTTTAATGAAAAATCCTGGAAATAAGTAAAAGTCATAAGCAGTTTTTCACTTCAGTTTTTAAGTAGCTTCTAAACGAGGGTACTTTCGGTACAATTGGATGGAAATAGTTTTCTAGAAACTCTTAAAATTGACTTCCGTTTGAACTAAACTGCAATTTTGTATTTATAGGAGTATTTCAATGATAAAAATTTTGCATCAGAAAGCAAGGAGACTATTTCTCCAACTCAAACTAAATTTAAAAAAATTGTCTAAGGCCGTTTTCTAGCAATTTTGAGTTCAATTCAAAATTTTAACGTTTTCGTGATTCTAGAATATATCGGACCAAAATTTCGACATGCTGTAAGCAGATTTTTTATTCAGTGAACCATGAACTTTCATTTGGTGGCATTTTTAGCTCAATCCGATCAACTTAATTTTTCTAGAAATATCAAAAATCGACTTCCGGTTGCACCAAGCCGCAATTTTCCATTACCAGGAACATATCAGAGAAAAAATATTTCATCAAAAAGTAAGAAGACATGTTTTTCCAACTCATACCAAATTTAAAAAAAATTGTCTTAGGCCGTTTTTGAGAAAAATAAGCTCCAAATTTGAAAATCACGAAAAATTACGGTGTTTTTTCTAATTCTAAAACATGTCCGATCAAAATTTTGCAAACAAAATCCAGTTGCCATAGATCGAGTACTGTTAAATTAAGATAAAATCAGTGTTCTAGAAATCTACTCCCACTCGGTGCTGTGGTGCTCATAAAAATAAATATTTACCTTTGGTTATTAGCAGAGGGTTAGATCTTCAAATCAGTCTTTTCAAAATTTTTATAACTTATTTTGTTTTATTCTGAGCACCGATTCAAAATACAAGAAACCGTTGAGTACCCCCTTTAAGTTTCCAAAATTTGTTCGTCGTGCTTGACCCCATTTCGCACCTGTCATTTTTTCCAAGCCATTTTAATAGGGATGATTTCATTTTGGGCACTCGGTTATTTACAACTTAACTTTCAACGATTTTGATCGGACGCCTTAGCAATCAGGTTCAATATTTTCTAGGCTATACATAATTTTGTTGATTTTCGAAATATGGTTTAAGGAGTTCTTAAGGTAATCTGAGGCTTTAAATCATCGCGACTTGTTTGTAGAGGTAGGTTTGTTTTTCCAAATTAGTACCCTATGATGAAAATGGGTGCATCACACCATCAGGTGCTGACCTTATTCTAGAACACTAATTTTCTGTTCAAACTATATCTTCTCCTAGACCGCATATACGATCGGCGTGAACCTCAGTACGAGGAATTAAGGGGCCCATTATCTTTTAATATCTAGGCTAGATAATCTAGCTTTTTCGAAATTCGATGGAGAGATTACGGATGATTAAAATGTCATGCATCGTGAAATCCCGGTACATTTTGAACCCCCTTTATTTTTGAACTGTTTTCATACTCTAGGGAAACCATGGCATGTTTTGGATTTTGGGCACTTAACCCTTGGAGGCTCCGGACTATTTTCATAGATTAAAGACCCAGAAATTGCAGGTTGCTTCATGAATGATTCATTTTTAGGAAAATTTTTTGATACTGCTGTATTTTCAATTTTTGTCCTGACGGCTCTAAGTAAATTTTTATTTCTTTAAGGATGTGTGGGGACGATAATTGGGCTCTTTTCTACACATTTTCAGGTGAAGTTTCTGAGAAACCTGGCTTCAGAAATAATTTTTTTCCAAATAAGTAGAACAATCTTAATTCAACCTACACATAAAAAATTGTTTTTAGTAGGCGTCCCTAAAACTTCTAAAAAGCCTACTCCTCATTCATTTCTCATCATTTTTTTTTGTTATTTGGAATTCAACTCCCAAATATGAATGTGCATCTCCGAGCGAAAGTCTTTTTCGAAGATTTTTCCCCCAAGTGGTCAAAACAGCTTATTTGGGAGCCTCACGCAAAAGCCCACTCTTCCTTGAAAATATATAGAAAATTTTCAATTTGTGCATAAAATTCACCGCAAAGCCTGGATTAAGGTCCGAACGAAGATTTTTTCCCGATTTTGCTCTCCAAAATTTCAGGAAAGACATGTGAATTTCCTTTTTTTGGTTGAAATTTTAAACTATAAATTTTCTAAACCCTACTTTATTTGAAAAAAATTCAAAATTAAGAAAAAAATCCTGGTAGTTAAAAAACTCTGTGACAAATTCTCTACAAAATGGAATAAAAAAGTTATCTGAGAGATCTCAATTATCGTCACCCTTAATTTAACCTTTAATTTCACCCCCGAAAAACCGAATTTTCTTCGAAAAAAATCTCAAACCAAATAGAAATCTTATAAGTGAAAAACTTGGCAGAAAATTCTCTACAAAATAGGTGTATCAAAAAGTATTATACGTGAACCTGAGATATCGTCCCCACACCCTTAAAATTGATTTCGATAAATTGCGTAGGTTAGTTTCTTTTTTCGGAAAACCTGTAGATTAAAGACGGGCCGAAATATATTCTGAGGAAGTCACTTTTTAGAAAATTAAATTCATAATTCTTTCCATTATTAATTTTTGTTCTGACGTCCCCCATTTCCTCACAAAAAAAATGTGTAGGTTAACCACAATTTTTAAATGTCACTTTTCTATAGGGTCAATAAAGTCAAAGTGTGAATAAAAAACTATTTAAGTTTAAGTCTATCCTTAATCTCGAGGACTAGAAAAAAATAAAATTGCAAGCACTTTCACTTTTCTCGTAATAAGCGCTCAAAGTTGAACCTCAAATGAGGTTTTGGAGCCTCCAAGGGTTAAAACGCGCGCTAATTTAAAAAACTCCCCTCAAACTCATTAGGTTTCAGTTTTCTATATCGAAAATTCTGCCTAGTCGTCGATTTTCACAGTGACGTCACAAGAATTGAAACCCTGTGACCAAGGAAATGACTGGATTCTCGAGAAGTGACCAATAAAATAACTCGATTTCTCTTTTTGTGACGTCACTCTGCAAATCGACGACTAAGCAGGATTTTCAATATGTACATAGTGTAAAGTCTAGAAAATTCAACCTGATGTCTTAAAACTATCAAAACGTGAAAAGACTATGATGTCTATGGTTAGTTTGATGGGTAATAATTAATTGATACATGTGTAAGGGTCGAAAAACAGGTTCAAAGTGGCTATGTACAACTAGGGGTCATTATCTTTTTTTTTTTCAAATCATCATTATAACCAACAAAGCTGTCAGTTAACTTGTTGTTTTATCAAGAAGCAACGCTCACAAAAATCAGTGATTCGGAAATTTGATTTGTGACACATTATTTTTTCGTCGTGAGAGAGTTAAAGTTATTTTGAACGCAAAAATGTAATTATCTATGGTCTAGGACTAGCGAAACTAAATCTTCACGCTGATTTAATGTACAGATCTAATTTGCGCTTTCGATTCGGTACCTGGACCTAATTACGAGCAAAACGACCTTCAAAACAGGGTCAAAAGTAGAATTTTTAGCCACACAACCACTTTAATATAATGTCGCTGATATAATGAGAAAATAATTTTCGAAAAGGGCTCTCAAGCGCTCTAATCGAATCGAAGAAAAAGAGGAGATAAAGTCCTAAGTACGTCGCTTACTACTCGAAAATTAAGTAATTTAGCTATATAAATCTGGACTGATGCGCATTTATTATCATATTATGGTCTCAGTTAGACAAAATTCAAGAAATATCCATTAAGATTCCCTGAGCAGAAGTATAAGGCCATACATAATATCCCCTATGTTTTTATCAGGCTTTCGGCGGGAAAATATCTACCACTGAATGAAAACATCAATGGTCCAGCCTTAATTGTCCGAAATTGCGGAATTATCTTAGGTTAATTGAACTTTTTTAAATACTGTTTTCTGGAAAGTGCGCAATTTTCATAATTTTCGAATTAACCATTCACAAACGTTGATTTAAATGATTGCTACAAAAGTTCGAACGCCCACACATTCAATAATTAGTTTCGACTGCTGAATTAGTTCAGAAGGAACGACCAACTAGATTTATACATTTTATAAAAATACAACATGGTCCAAAAATCAATCAAGTAGAATTCCTACAATACTCCGAAAATTTCGATCAAAAAAACAAACAGTCGAGTAAAAAGTCAGAAAAGTACTTGACAATGTTTCCTGTCTTTTTACTCGGTTGTTCTACATTACAGAAAATGTTTTCTGGTTGTACATATTTTTTTGTTTCACGTTTCAATTATGAAAATGCATGGCCTCGAAGAGACCGAATATAATTAAAAGGGATATTTTTCATTTCAAAATATAACTGTGCGTTTTTAATTTATCTCAAATCCTCAAAGATATATGAAAGGTAAGAAAACATATTTCTATAGAAAAAATATATTCAAAGGTTTTTTTTAAATAACAACCGATTAATCCAAATTCGAATATTTACAAAATAAGATTTTATAACCAAAGATATTTTTGGAAAACGACTCAAAATAAAAATTTTTGATATCTGAAATTTATGCGGTTGATTAATAATTTCTATAAGTTGTGGCAAAAGAATTTTTTATGCAGATAAATTAAATATTTTCAAAAATAAAATTTGTAAAACATGGAATTTTTAGAAAGAGCTGAAATAATTACATCTGTATTTGTCAAATATCCTGAGTTGGAAATTAACACTAACAAACCGCATCCTAGAAAGTGTCTCCCAGAAAAAATACCGTAAAGACAGTCCGCTCATTTCCCTAACAGGTTCGAATCGAGAATGTTAAAATCTGCCAAATACGTCGCCAAGTTGTAAACGAAAGTATTTAACATACCACAAAACATGCTTATATAATCACAAGGGGGTTAAAGATGACTTTCACAAAAAAATTCTGCCGATGAAAAATCGGCGAAAATGCAAAATCAAAAACTTACCATAATCAGTTGTAAGACGATCTTCATAATTTACGTCGATAGCTAAAATTGATCCTAGAAAAGCCCCAAATTTGGTCATACTTGGCAAAATTATTTTTTGCTCAAGAAGTATTAAAATTTAATTTCTGGTCCGAATTATTATTTAATTCTTTGGTACCAAGAACGATGTTATAATCCCCAACACTTTATAGTCGAAATCATTAACCTAATCCCTTAAAACAATCGTTAAAAAAAATAAATACTCGGCAGGACGGCAAAAGATCTGGTGATATCCACTGAAAGATCCAATCCACTTTATTCTACTCCAAGAAAGATTAGTTCTTCTCCATTTTTGAGCACATCAAGAAACTAAAGAAAACAATTAGCGATAAGGACATTAATTTAATCTGAACTTTGCGACGGTACAATTTCTCGTACGAATATCTTGAAAATAAGGTAAATATTGGATAAACGTGTTAATTTTGAAATTTCAAGTTTTTCCACAAAAGGCGCTAAAGTCTATAGCTAGGGTCACCAGGCGTGAAATCGACTTTGAAACTAATTAGTTTATTGACGATTGGTGATAGGTGACTTGTGCAGAATTTTAAGCAGAATTACTTGAAAATAACAAAAACTTCGAGAAAATATAATTGGGTGCTTAAAAACTGGTCAAATAATTGCTCTCTAGCAACTTCAGTACATGATTGACCCTATGTTGCTAATACGTTTATCAGAAAATCGACCTTTCCGATTTTTTTAATGGTACTTGTAAGTCTATACGATGAACTTAAGATTGACCCTGAGGTTTGACCAGTTTTTGCTCTCTAGCGACCTTTCAGTACATAATTGATCCATAGTTGCTAATATTTTCATCAAAAAGTCGTCTCTTCCAATTCTTATGAAGGTACTTTCAAGTCTCTACGATGAACTTGAGATTGACCTTGAAATTTGACCGGTCATTGTGGTTGACCGGGTGGTCATTGTGCCCTTAATCGGAAATCCTAAAATTGTATAAGCATTTTCTACTGATTGCAGAAAAAAAAGTGCGCTAGCTCCTGATTTGCAACTTTTACAGCTGGATAAAGTCAGTCACGTAAATTTGACCTTAAAATCATTTTTTTTATTAAAAAATTTCAAAAACAAAAAAAATCCTACGTCTTAAAATGACCAAAAACAAAATCTGTACAAGATAACTTAAGGAGGTGCCATAAGTCCTGCAGATTGGTAAATTTTTTCAGAGCGATATATGAAAGAAAAAAAATGTAAAAATTTATTTTTTTTATATTTTTTTTCTCCAATTAAAGTGTGCATTCTTGCGAACGTTTATATTTTTAATTTATTAACATAACTAATTATCTGGGGAAAGATAAAAAAACACTTTTCACTGTACATCCATTTCCAACTGAACTCGACTACAGAATTTATTTCGAAGACGATATTAATAAAACTTCAGACATTTTCGGTGTTATGCGCTAAAAAAGTCTTGTTTTAATTTTGCATATTAAAAAGTTTCTTCGAATCAAAGTTTTTTTTCCATAAAAAATGCCAAAAAGTAGAAAAAAAAACTTTTTTGAGAAAAATTGACCTTCAATTGCGTTTTTGATATTAAAATGTTCTGACTATCACAAAAAATGACGCCTATAACACCCGCAATTTATTGGAAATATTTACCACCATAAAATTTTTTAAAATTTAGTGTCGAATGGCACTTATCGAGTGTACCGCCGAGTGTTTAAAATTTCATCCATAGTTTGGAAATGATAATCGCGCGACCAATCCATTAGTTGACATACGAAGATTTAATAGATACACAAAATTAAATAAATGATTCCACCTCATTTTTTTATAAAGAATTCGAAAAACCACAAATTAAAAATTTGGACATGATTTGCGAAAAATTTAATAATATTTCCAACAATTCGACAAAAGATGAAAAATAAAGATTTTATGATTTTTCAAACGGCTGTCAGAAAATATGTAGGCGTTTTTGAAAAAAGCAAAGTGGCTTTTTTTCGGTTTTTACCCCAGATTGAAATAAACAAAACAAAAAAATGTTGGAAAAAAATGCGGAAAATTTTCATAAAAGTTTGAATTTTTTTGAAATTTTTACGATTTCAAAAATGAAAACTCGAACTCAAATCTTTCCTAAAATGAATGAAATAATTTTATCAAGCTGAAACATATTATATCGGTTCAGCTAACTATAATAAGCATAAAAAATATACTGACTTATTATTTTCGTAAGTTATAACGGACTCCAGTCTGCTGGGTTTATGGCACCCCCCTTAAACACATTGAAACCGATTTTTGATTTTTGAAATTCCTTCTTTCAAATCGTCAAACCGGCTATCAACTTTATCATTTTCCAACCATAGTGACTATAGTTAATAAGGTGTCAAAACTTTTTTCAGCTTTTAAAAACGACTTATTGGATTGCATTCTTGAATAGCTCAAAATTTCCACACATTTTAAGAAAATAATATAAAAAATTTGTCCGAATCGGAGCCTTTAATTTTTTCAAAACCTTATAAATTTTAAGGCTTTACAAACTCAAAAAAATCCGATTCGGACCATTTTAAAATTAAATGTTTTTCCAAAGATGTTCGAACCTTTTGAACAACATGTATCTAATAACGCACCGGGATGAGTTTTTTTGGAAATCCGAAATGTATATATGGTTCGGACAACATATGTACTTTAGAGCAGGCTAGGAAAAGGGAAATTTCCCCAGACTTTTCCTTCACTCTTCCCAAATTTTTTGAAATTTTTTTGTTCGAAATTGAGTTTTTTATTTTTCTGGAATGAAATCGAATGCCGCAAAAATTAGCTTCGTAGCGTGTGTAGATCTCGAGATATAGACCTCCGTCGGTTACCTCAAATTTCTCAATTAAGACAATTGTGGACATTTTTTTTCGAAAAATATTTTTTTTAATTTTTATACAATTTGAAATCTTGACTACCCAATGCAAGAAAAATTATGGTTATTGATTCAGCAATTCAAAAATGACAGCATAAAACACTTAAAGAGAATTCGAAATTTCTGAAAAAAAAATTTTGTCCGAAATTTTATTTTTTATTTTTCTGGAATGAAATCGACAACAAAATGCCGCAAGAATTAACTTCGTAGCATGTGCAGATCTCGAGATATAGACCTCCGTCGGTTACCTCCTTAATAGAGTCCTTAATTGTGATTAAAGGCCATCTGGTCACGAAAGTCCAGAAAGACACTATGGGAGTTAAGAATGTTATGAGGACTACTTAGTAAAAATTTGAGCTATTTTAAAAATGTATCCGCTGAGGAGATAGATTTTAAAGTCTGAAATCACAAAAACGTCGGTTATTTGTCGTTCTAAAATTGGTTAGTCATCCGTCGTTCTAAAATTGGTTAGTCATCCGATCATAAAAAGCTGGCGCTTAAAGTTTGGCATGCCATCGTTACGTCTTCTGTGGGAATTTGAACTTATTTCGATATAGCGCCTAGGAGGAGATATATTCACAAATTAAGGAAATTTCCCCTTGTAAAGATACTGTAACAACAAGTGTTTATGTCAAAAACAATTTTTGATGTACAGTCATACACCTCTAACTGGAACACCTTAATTTTGAATTTGCGCCTAATCTAAAAGTCTTTTGCAGACAATTTTTGAGTTGAAAGATAGCGTTTTGAATATTGAATAGTGATGAGTCATCGAAAATACCGACAAATTGTTTCAACATTATTTCACCCGCAAATATACCCCTTAGTATTATATAAATAAATAAACAAAGTTTTTACTTTGTTTTCGGTCAAACCGGAAGTGATGAGTCATCGAAAATACCGCCAATTTTTTTGACAATATTTCACTCTCAAATATACCCTCTATTTTAGGGGAAGGGAAGGGAACGATCCCTTTCCTTTATAGAAGAAAGGGAAGGGAATGGGGATGAGGTCCAAAGGGAACGAGGGGAACGGACTCGCAAAAAGAGAAAGGTAAGGGAGAACAGCCAACAGTAGGGGAACGTTCCCTTTTACAAACCTGCTGGTTTTGATCAACTTAAAAATTTTATTCATTGCGCTTCAGATTGAGCGCATATTCAAAATTAAGGTGTTCCAGTTAGAGGTGTATGACTGTATTGAGTCGCAAGATCAAGGATAGATCTACAAATGAGTATTTTCAGTTTCTTTCATGAGCTCTTAGTTTTCAATATAATCCACCGAGAATATGCCAAATCAAAGTTGCATACCCCCGTAACTTACATTTTGTTCACAAATGAGTACAAAATGTTAATTTTTCCTGCAAATAAATATACCACGAGCTATTTAAGTGAGTTAAATATTTAAAAAACTATTCTAAAAATATTCGAACCTAATTCCAAAAACTCCTTCCCCTTCATCCCTTCCCTCCCCCTTGGCCTCTCTGAATTTCCGTTCCATTCCCGTCCCTTCCAATTCCTAGCCTGCTTTAGAGAGTCACTTTGGTAGGAGAAGGATTTCAAATCACTTGGGCAAATCCAGGTGATAAATAATTAAAATGCATGAAATATTGGAGAATAAATAACCACTTGAAATTTGAATACTTATTTCGGTAGAACTATGATATCTAACTAAGTCTTTCCTAAAAAACTACTTAATATTTCCTACAAAATTATGTTTCAAGCAGGAAATAGATAAATTTAATTCAAAATATTTATCTGGCAAGTTTGGAATTAAATGAGGAAAAAATCAATTAAAATAAACGAAAGAAAAATTTTGAAACTAGTATTTGCGTCCTAAAAAATGAATGTTCAAAATTGTAGCAAAGTTGGTAATTCAGGTTAATCGCTGTCTTGGAAAACGTTTCATCTCCTATTTTTAGTTGAAACGTTTGGAACATTATTTGTTGAGCCATAAATTTAAGGAGCTGGCATAATCGAGTGAGATCTCAGAAAATGATATTACTTTGATGATTATCTGTATACGATTTCCTTGACCACAAAAAATTAAATGTTTATGTTATCTTTCTTCAAAAATTAAGATTTACGCTCAAATTTGATTTTTACTTAATGGAAAATCCCTCAGACTACGTCCAATTTTATGTTTTGTCTACAATGTAATAACCAAATACACAAATTTTCAGGATTCATCGGGTCGGAGTCTCCGAATCGGAGAATAGTCGTTTGGATACCTAGCCTTGTGCTTACGATTTCAATATTTAAAAATTACAAATCCAAATCGTACTATAATAGTCTCCTTATTCGAAATAAAATAACTATTTTTCAATATCCACTCATAAAAAATGGGTTTTTTCAACAGGGGTCGTAATATGACCCCAATTTGATTTATTTGATTTCGTAAAATAATTTCTAACATTAATTCCGACGAAAATACCTTTTCTCAAAGTTTAAAATGTACGTGAAACGACTTTTCACGAAAAAACCAATTCGATCCGATTTTTTGGCGAGTCTACCGATCCGATCCGGAAAAATTAAAAATGTGCCGACTCCTGCTTATTAGTGATTTTTTTGTTAAAATTTCGGTCTTGTAACAAGACTCTTGTTTTTAAATTATATCAATGTTCTCGTTTTGAATTCAAAATTATTGCTTTAAAAAATGTAGTCCACTACTTGGACTATTCCACTGCTTTGAAAATACTATTTGTATTATTTTTTTTATTTCGATGCATGAGAACTTTGATGAAGAAAAAAATAAAAAATTATGTGTACTTCCTAATAACGTCAACTGAATGCCAATCGAACTGTTTTTGATCTTATGAACGCTTTTGATTGATATGAAACACCTACCAAATAGTAAGAAAATTTTAATGATATAGAATTTTGGAAATTTTTAAAACTGTTACAATTACGTTTTTCAAAAATGTTGTTTTGTTAATAAATTACGGGTTAATCTTAAAACTAAAGGTTGCGTTGTCACATCATTTAAGAAGGATTGTTTTCAAAAACCTTTATTAGATTTAAGACGATATTTTTTTTTTGTTTAATTTGTCAAACATTTTTTGCAGAGAAAAAACTCCTCAAGTAATGCTCAAGGTCCATGCAGCTGGAATAATCGATAAACCAATAAGCACGTACACCCTAATGGTCTCAGAAATAATATTTTTGCAGGTTCCAGATGTGTGCATAATACAATTTGATGTTTTTTCCAAAATGAACACTCAACGTGTTCAAAGAGACTAGCGGTTACATTGACGATCAATTTTTGAAAATAAAAGTGGGGAAGTAAAGAAAATATTATTTTTCGAATGAATTTTCAGGTGCCAAATATACATATTCTGATGTTTTGAATTAATCCTCAAACTTCGATCGTTAAAACAACACGATATTTTTTTGGAAATTTTTTTTGATGTAAAGATCACGTTAATTCTTCAGAAAATTTTCAACTCAATAACGCCTTGTTTTTTTTGCAAATTTATAAATTATTTGTAATATGATAATTTCAATTGCAAAATTGACCACAAATGAGTAGTTTACGTGAGTTGTAGTTTACTTTGTTTTCATAAAGATAATTATGCCACATTTCACGCTTTGAAGCAAACTACCGAAAGAAGAAATTACATTTTAATTGCAGGGGTAATTTTTTTGGCTTGTTCTTCAAAACCAACAAATCTTCATTATAAAGTCGCTCAAAAAGAAAATTTTTCAATGAATAATTTTGGTCCAAAATAGTCTTTTCTAATACGTTAATTCTGAATAAATAAACCGTCTTTATTTTATCACTCCTCAACGTTTCAAATAAGATAATGTGAATTATTACCTTGAATAATCCCCGGGCGATCCAAGTTTTCACTTATCTTGCTCGTTCTAAAAATTTTCAAAAACTTTCAGTTTTGAGATATAATTCATACCGTAAGTACTTATTTTCACAAACTTTCTGGTGAGAGTCGAGTTTTTAGTCAGATTTAAACAGATTCGGACTTTTCGAATAATGAAAAATGTCCAAAGAGCACTTTTGATACAAAAAACAAATTGAGCGTTAGTTGTTTGGTTAGTTGTTCTTTTATTTTTGTTAACTTATTATTTCTACACTTCATGCTAGGCTGTTACCGGCCCGGTTTATATAAAAATGAAGTCATACAATTTAATAAAATTGGCAAGATGTCACGTTTTTACTACTAGTAGTTATTTGAATTCTGGGGTAACATGAAATCGCTCGCGCTGATTGGACAGGAATTAATCCAACACGGAATTGTCCAATCAGCACTCATGATTTCATGTTATCCTGGAATTCAAATCGCTAATAAAAACGTCACATCCTGTATAAGTTATTTTTGTCCTAGTATGATGATGTTACATGAAACCAAAAATAATGATGATTTCGACATTTTTTGACCCTTTTTGACTGGTAACAGTTTACTTTATACAATAGTTACTCATTCAGACAAAAAATTCAAGTTAAATCTTGGATTAATACCAAATTGCAATTGGGAAATAAGAATTGTAATTAAACTTGAATTAGATTAACTGGTTAAGTTCTGATTTTTCTTAGTATGTGAATAGTAACGGTAAATAATGCTGTATGGCGAAAACAGTTAAGAGGTTCAGCCGAACAAAACTTCGAGAAGAATCCTGTCTTTGCAATACACAGTGTGTATTGTGAATATATATAATTTGATATATTCCAAACACCACGAGTTTTTTTGTGGGTTTTTTTTTGTTGAGACATCCAGTTTGTCTGATTTTTGCCAGCGATTCAAACTTTAGAAAGTAAACAATAACCATCACTTATAAGTGAGAAAGAAAGAAAATAACCACAAGATGATTGAACGCGAGCCAATCATTATGCGTATGACCAGTTGCTTTTTGAAGCTAAAATCCTACATTTATATTTATCTTTATCAATGGGTAGATTTTCAAACTATCGGTTATTATTATCTAGAGTGACATAAAAAATAAGTTGCTGATAAAATTTGGTTTGAATAATATAAATTATATAATAATATAATATGTATTTGAACCCAGAATCAATATGAGTCCATACACTGAAGCATCAGAACTTCTTATTATATAGCCACAACATATCCCCCTTTCACACTATCCGGAATATCCCGGCCCTGTGTAGTAAACGTAGTTTGTTTTTTAGTAGTAGGGCCGGGATATCCCGGATAGTGTGAAAGGGGGATATGTGTGTGTGTTTGTGTAATTCTATGATTGACTCGGAGACTACGCAGCACAATGATTTTTTTTTATATAATGACCCTAAAATTTCCGATAAACCATCGAAGTTATAGGTTCTATTGAAGACAAAAAATCGAAGTTAATTAGTCGAATAGTTATTATCTTTCGGTTATTTCTCATGTCAGTAAAGTGGTCGCAGAGTTTAAAAAAATTGGACTATAAGTTATAGTCTATAACCGATTACACCCAACCCACGTGTTTTAGGGCGTGTTAAACGGACTTGGTTTTCTGGCGTGTTTTTACATTCTGCTTTATTTCGAAAGTCAACTCTCTACTGCCTCACCGCATTTGAGTAATTTCCAGAAATTAACGTTATTTTAATCAGATAACTGTTGTCACTTTTCTTGTGAGTCGAAAGTTTGGTATCAACACAAATGTGTAAATCAAAAACTTAAGACATGTAAAAATTGTTCTGGTAACGTTATTTTCGCTATGAAAATCAGTCACAGGAACATTTTTTAATTGTTGAATATCCGCGATAATAAGCAAAAAGTCCTTTGGGATATTTAAGAATTGGCAGAGGTTTCGTGGGTAATTTTTCCACGAAAATAACGTAACCCGCAGAATGTAAAAATATATCATGTTTTTTGATTTACACATTTGTGTTGACACCAAACTTTCAACTAGCTAGAAAAACTACAATTGTTATCCGATTGAAATAGGGTTAATTAAGAAAATTACTCTCTTTGAAAAATAAATTTGTTTATTACGGTACAATACGCGTCCGGAACGTTGATTTCGACTACAACCGTAGATACTTCTTGCTTATTTTCTTTTTCATTTTGGACGATTATTTTTTATACGTAATTTAACCTTATTTAAAAAAATCTCATATTCAATTCGCATACAGTAAATGAAATAACACCTCTACGTTTTTCTACACATTCGTATCCTTTTGCATAACATGCCTACGCGTTTTTGTGACCAGCATTCCATCAAATTTTACAGGGCTGTAGAACCGAAATGTTAATAAAATGTGATTTGTGAACACAAAACTATCAATTCATCCAAAAAACATAAATTTGCCTTTTCCTCCCCTGAGTAAGCTTATTATCTTGTTCCTTTCGTGACTGATCTCCTAATTTTATTCTAGCTACACGATAATAATATATTTATCTCATCTCAATTTTCGCGTATAATCATTTTGAAATACCTCGATTAATCTTATTTATAATAAAACCACTCATAAAAACATTATGAGAACATTATACAATTATGTTAATTAATCGATAAACGAGTTCAAAGTAGAAAAAGCCAACGAGTTGTCTTTAGGAGTTTAATTTCAAATCAATGTTCACGTTGAAAGAAACAAAACAAGTGTAAACGTGTTTCACTTCACATTGATAAATACATTTTGCTGATTATTACTGATTATTCAAAAACTGGATGAAGAACTAAAACATAGCTACACAAATACCGGTAAGAATAAAGAAACCCTGATTTTATCCTTATTTTTACAGGTTTTTAATATTTAAAGTTTTCCGTTTACAAAATTGAATTTTAAGGTATGAGTTCTCAAAACTCCAAATCCTGAGATAAAGCTATCTATAGTCACAACATACAATCTTTCGTCCGATGTTTATTTCCCCAGTTAAATCAGTGGATTCAGCTGGCAAGTTAAAGGGTCATTTTCACACGTAATATTTACATTGAAAAGTTTAAAGGGTCTAGTGACATAATGCGGAAACGAACTTGGTTCAATAAAAAATATAATTTATCGAAAATTGAGGCTCGAAGATAAATTATTAAAAAGGATCTACGAAAGGACCAAATTTTACAAAATAAATTTAAAAAAAAGTCATGGGGATGAAAGTACAATGATATTTTAAGGCATTTAATAGCAAGATATGGATTAAGGGCCAAAGTTGATAGATTGTGACTATTTGAATGATACAAACAACGCGGGATACTCGCACCCAATCAAAACCCTGGATTGCAGAAAAGACCGATTTCATTGGTCATATTTGGAAGGAATGAACTAATCAAATGGTCGGATTCCGAATTTTTATCATTTTTACCGAATATAAAAACTTCTATAGTAATCATGGATTCTGTTCTGAGCTCGGATTAAGGTTAAAATGGCGCTATTACAGC
>SCLH01002179.1:251585-270377 GCA_004367855.1 Oikopleura vanhoeffeni | reverse complement strand
AATATTTTTTCGAATGAATTTTCAGGTGCCAAATATACATATTCTGCTGTTTTGAATTAATCCTCAAACTTCGATCGTTAAAACAACACGATATTTTTTGGAAATTTTTTTTGATGTAAAGATCACGTTAATTCTTCAGAAAATTTTCAACTCAATAACGCCTTGTTTTTTTGCAAATTTAAAAATTATTTGTAATATGATAATTTTCAATTGCAAAATGACCACAAATGAGTAGTTTACGTTTAGTTGTAGTTTACTTGTTTTCATAAAGATAATTATGCCACATTTCACGCTTTGAAGCAAACTACCGAAAGAAAAATTACATTGTAATTGCAGGGGTAATTTTTTTGGCTTGTTCTTCAAAACCAACAAATCTTCATTATAAAGTCGCTCAAAAAAAAATTCAATGAATAATTTTTGGTCCAAAATAGTCTTTTCTAATACGGTAATTCTGAATAAATAAAACCGTCTTTATTTTATCACTCCTCAACGTTTCAAATAAGATAATGTGAATTATTACCTTGAATAATCCCCGGGCGATCCAAGTTTTCACTTATCTTGCTCGTTTCTAAAAATTTTCAAAAACTTTCAGTTTTGAGATATAATTCATACCGTAGTACTTATTTTCACAAACTTTCTGGTGAGAGTCGAGTTTTTAGTCAGATTTAAACAGATTCGGACTTTTCGAATAATGAAAAATGTCCAAAGAGCACTTTTGATACAAAAAAACAAATTGAGCGTTAGTTGTTTGGTTAGTTGTTCTTTTATTTTTGTTAACTTATTATTTCTACACTTCATGCTAGGCTGTTACCGGCCCGGTTTATATAAAAATGAAGTCATAACAATTTAATAAAAATTGGCAAGATGTCACGTTTTTACTACTAGTAGTTATTTTGAATTCTGGGGTAACATGAAATCGCTCGCGCTGATTGGACAGGAATTAATCCAACACGGAATTGTCAATCAGAACTCATGATTTCATGTTATCCTGGAATTCAAATCGCTAATAAAAACGTCACCATCCTGTATAAGTTATTTTTGTCCTTGTATGATGATGTTACATGAAACCACAAAATAATGATGATTTCGACATTTTTGACCCTTTTTGACTGGTAACAGTTTACTTTATACAATAGTTACTCATTCAGACAAAAAATCAAGTTAAATCTTGGATTAATACCAAAATTGCAATTGGGAAATAAGAATTGTAATTAAACTTGAATTAGATTATCTGGTTAAGTTCTTGATTTTTCTTAGTATGTGAATAGTAACGGTAAATAATGCTGTATGGCGAAAACAGTTAAGAGGTTCAGCCGAACAAAAACTTCGAGAAGAATTCTGTCTTTGCAATACACAGTGTGTTATTGTGAATATATATAATTTGATATATTCCAAACACCACGAGTTTTTTTGTGGGTTTTTTTGTTGAGACATCCAGTTTGTCTGATTTTTGCCAGCGATTCAAACTTTAGAAAGTAAACAATAACCATCACTTATAAGTGAGAAAGAAAGAAATAACCACAAGATGATTAACGCGAGCCAATCATTTATGCGTATGACCAGTTGCTTTTTGAAGCTAAAATTCCTACATTTATATTTATCAATGGGTAGATTTTAAAACTATCGGTTATTATTATCTAGAGTGACATAAAAAATAAGTTGCTGATAAAATTTGGTTTGAATAATATAAATTATATAATAATATAATATGTATTTGAACCCAGAATCAATATGAGTCCATACACTGAAGCATCAGAACTTCTTATTATATAGCCACAACATATCCCCCTTTCACACTATCCGGAATATCCCGGCCCTGTGTAGTAAACGTAGTTTTTTTTTAGTAGTAGGGCCGGGATATCCCGGATAGTGTGAAAGGGGATATGTTGTGTGTTTGTGTAATTCTATGATTGACTCGAGACTCCGAGTCGGAGTTCAATAATGATATAAGATTCTATCACGACAAGATTACTACGCAGCACAATGATTTTTTTTTATATAATGACCCTAAAATTTCCGATAAACCATCGAAGTTATAGGTTCTATTGAAGACAAAAAAATCGAAGTTAATTAGTCGAATAGTTATTATCTTTCGGTTATTTCTCATGTAAGTAAAGGTCGCAGAGTTTAAAAAAATTGGACTATAAGTTATAGTCTATAACGATTACACCCAACCCACGTTGTTTTAGGGCGTGTTAAACGGACTTGGTTTCTGGCGTGTTTTTACATTCTGCTTTATTTCGAAAGTCAACTCTCTACTGCCTCACCGCATTTGAGTAATTTCCAGAAACGTTATTTTAATCAGATAAACTGTTGTCACTTTTCTTGTGAGTCGAAAGTTGGTATCAACACAAATGTGTAAATCAAAAACTTAAGACATGTAAAAATTGTTCTGGTAACGTTATTTTGGCTATGAAAATCACTCACAAGAACATTTTTTAATTGTTGAATATCCGCGATAATAAGCAAAAAGTCCTTTGGATATTTAAGAATTGGCAGAGGTTTCGTGGGTAATTTTTCCACGAAAATAACGTAACCCGCAGAATGTAAAAATATTATCATGTTTTTGATTTACACATTTGTGTTGACACCAAACTTTCAACTAGCTAGAAAAACTACAATTGTTATCCGATTGAAATAGGGTTAATTAAGAAAATTACTCTCTTTGAAAAATAAATTTGTTTATTACGGTACAATACGCGTCCGGAACGTTGATTTCGACTACAACCGTAGATACTTCTTGCTTATTTTCTTTTTCATTTTTGACGATTATTTTTATACGTAATTTAACCTTATTTAAAAAAATCTCATATTCAATTCGCATACAGTAAATGAAATAACACCTCTACGTTTTTCTACACATTCGTATCCTTTTGCATAACATGCCTACGCGTTTTTGTGACCAGCATTCCATCAAATTTTACAGGGCTGTAGAACCGAAATGTTAATAAAATGTGATTTGTGAACACAAAACTATCAATTCATCCAAAAAAACATAAAATTTGCCTTTTCCTCCCTGAGTAAGCTTATTATCTTGTTCCTTTCGTGACTGATCTCCTAATTTTATTCTAGCTACACGATAATAATATATTTTCTCTCATCTCAATTTTCGCGTATAATCATTTTGAAATACCTCGATTAATCTTATTTATAATAAAACCACTCATAAAAACATTATGAGAACATTATAACAATTATGTTAATTAATCGATAAACGAGTTCAAAGTAGAAAAAGCCAACGAGTTGTCTTTAGGAGTTTAATTTCAAGTCAAGTTCACGTTGAAAAAGAAACAAAACAAGTGTAAACGTGTTTCACTTCACATTGATAAATACATTTTGCTGATTATTACTGATTATTCAAAAACTGGATGAGAACTAAAACATAGCTACACAAATACCGGTAGAATAAAAGAAACCCTGATTTTATCCTTATTTTTACAGGTTTTTAATATTTAAATTTTCCGTTTACAAAATTGAATTTTAAGGTATGATTCTCAAAACTCAAATCCTGAGATAAAGCTATCTATAGTCACAACATACAATCTTTCGTCCGATGTTTATTTCCCCAGTTAAATCAGTGGATTTAGCTGGCAAGTTAAAGGGTCATTTTCACACGTAATATTTACATGAAAAGTTTAAAGGGTCTAGTGACATAATGCGGAAACGAACTTGGTTCAATAAAAAAATATAATTTATCGAAAATTGAGGCTCGAAGATAAATTATTAAAAAGGATCTACGAAAGGACCAAATTTTACAAAATAATTTAAAAAAAAGTCATGGGGATGAAAGTACAATGATATTTTAAGGCATTTAATAGCAAGATATGGATTAAGGGCCAAAGTTGATAGATTGTGACTATTTGAATGATACAAACAACGCGGGATACTCGCACCCAATCAAAACCCTGGATTGCAGAAAAGACCGATTTCATTGGTCATATTTGGAAGGAATGAAACTAATCAAATGGTCGGATTCCGAATTTTTATCATTTTTACCGAATATAAAAACTTCTATAGTAATCATGGATTCTGTTCTGAGCTCGGATTAAGGTTAAAATGGCGCTATTACAGCAGGGTCCGGCGGATAGGTGAAAGTTTTTTCGCTCAAAACCTTCACTATTGCCGATTATCTATCTGCCGGATTTCACCTATCCGCCGGACGTCTGGGAAAAATATTCTCTGATTGTCAATAAAAACAAGATCTAGAGTTTATAATTGAGTTAAAGGGTAGTCAGAGTAAGAATTTTTGGTGATTTCAAAGTTAATTTTTCGTTACAAATTTTCTAAAATGTATAAATTTAGTTTTATCGAAAAGTGAAACAGAGTTAAATTTAAATAACATGAATTCTAAAAACATTTCTAAGATAAAAAATAAGACCACTGTAAAAAACATTAGAATTATCAAAAATTTTTATGCTCACGCTTAAATCACTCTCATACCAGAAAAACTAAATATTTGTATCTGAATAACTATTGATCCATTATCAAGCTAAGCCGATAATGTCTGCGAGACTTGAAAACATGTTTTAAAGTTCTTAAAATACCGACACTTCATTGGTCAATCTGAAGCATGTTTTTAAAAATGTATTTTTTATTGTCCGCCGACCGGAAGAACCTTGATCTGAAAATCTGGTTTTAAAACGCCTATTTTTTGCCTGAGAAATTTTGAAAAAAAAACCCTATCTTTGCCTTTCACTATTTGCCGGACGTCAGGCAGAAAAAGTTTTTATTTTTAGATGCGTGGGCGATTGCGGAGGCTTACGTGGGTTTTTGCGTGAGTTTCACTTATCTGCTTTCACCTATCCACCGGACCTGCTGTATTTAACTCCTGATACTCATATTTGACCCAACCTACGCATTGATTATCGACCGCTCAGAACACCTTACACGATGTGTAAAGACTATACTGTATACTGTAAAGTATAAGTTGATATATCTTAGAAATGTCCATAAATAAATTGAATATACAGGGTGTAAGGTTTTTCCCCTCTTTTTTTCCAAATTGGATTAATTTGAATTCCGCCGTTTTGATTGGTTGAATCTGAGAAAAAACGTAGTTTTTGCCAAAATTAATCGTTCTCATTGCGGGTAGCAATTTATCCAATTTGGAAAAAAGAAGGTAAAAATCTTACACCCTGTACATAAATTATATATATAAAATTTTTTGAATATGAGTTATTTGAAATAAAAATTTCAGTTCAACAAATAATTTTTTGAAATGAGTTTTGCAATCTTGACTTTATAAAAGACTCTGTTTCAAATTACCTAGAATCAGAATTTGATAAGGAAATTTGTATATTCAATGCGAAACATTTACCTAATCCTCACTTTTTGCGGTCCTCACCCTAAACATAGATGAAAAAGCACCCAAAAACGTCAACCAGATTGAAGTGGTTAACTTCAAAATAAATCTGATGCCCCAAGTGACCACGTCCTAACCATCTTTCGGCGAGATTATCAAGCTACTGGATTTATAGTCTTTTAGCAATTAAAACCAGGATTATGTGGCGCGCCGTCTTTTGGCGATTACTGGTCAATTTAACTGTTTGAAATTATAAAGTTTTTAGAAATGAGGCCATCACATTAACAGAACACTATTAATAAGCCAGTTATGAAACTAAATTTGTCTTGTTTTGCTTTAGACACCACTTATTGTGATTGATCAACTAATAGTTTTAAAAATACCGAAATTTAATTTTTAAAGGGTCAGCCCTTGAGGATGATTTTTTTTGAACTCGAAATTTTTTGTGACTCAAATTATGAAATTTAAAAAATTGAACCGTAAAAAATTTTTAACCCCCTCACACACTTTGACTATCTAAAGGCAAAAAAATTTTCGGAGCCAAAACGGCGCAGAATAACATCGTCACAGACCTACAATTCAAATATGTCATAAAGTTTGCAATTTTATTCCAAAAATATTGTTCAAAATTTTATACGATCGTTATTTTTTCCTACTTTTTTTTAGAATTTTCGTCAAAATTTCTTAAAAAATTAATTGTGTGAAAACGATACATAATTCAAATTTGAGGAGCAAGTTTAGGAAGTATTTGAGGATTCTTTTGATATAAGTTTATTTTATCTGCAGTCTCTATACGAGAATAATTTTACAAGATTATAATAAAATAATGAATTATTTTTTTATATTTTTTCGAAAATTGAGAATTTCCAAATAACACAAAGACAAATCGATCAAATATAGAACATAAGGTTGTACTTATTTTGAGTTTTCAGCTGATAGCAATATTTTCACATTTTACTGCATATATTTCGACGCGCGGGATATAATAATTGTTTTGTAGCGATCAAGATATATATTCTCAATTTGAGACCAGCTTTCAATACAAGTTTGACTCCTAAATTTGTAACTTATATGTCATTGTAAAAAATGTATGGTTTTTCAAGAAATACAAGGTGAGTGAACCTCTCTTTTCTCTCGCAGTTATCTAGTTTACAAACTTCGAAATTTAGAAAATGTTACGTGTTGTTCACTTAATTTTCATTCTTGATCTCAATCAGTGACAAATAAGTAATTGATATCTTTCCCAGTTTTCCGCTGATAAGCGCTCAAAGTATTGCTTTAGATAGGCTTTTGGGTGTGAGGCGAAGTTCTCGTTTCTGGGTGTGAGGAGGTTAAACGTTCTTTTTCGTTTTTTGAAATCTGAGAACACACTCTTATTTATGTGGAGACTTTTTAATGAGATTGTCAGAAATTGACTTGACTTAGACTGCTTACACGAATATTAAGTAAACTTAAAATAATCTTAACGCATTTATTTTCACGATAAAGAATAAGTTTTCACATAAATAAGGGTGTTTTTAAAACTTAAAAAACGGACAAAACCGTTTATTGAATTTTCTGCGGTTTCCTATTTTGAAATTTTGTTATTTTTAGTGCAACAAATTTCGGTTAAAAATTAATTAGTTAGCAGAAACTAAATTTCAATTTTTTTACGAATATATTTAAGCTCTTAGACGGTCCACGTTCTAGAATCTATATATAAGAAAAACATAAAACTGAATTCGAGTTTTCAAAGTTTCAAAATCATACCAAAATAGAAAGACTTGTTTGTTAACTCCTACAGTCCGAAACAACTTCTGGACTCACAATCTTTTCATGGTCAGGCGTGACCATGAATTTTTGATAATTTGCTACAATCGTATGAAAAAAATGGTGAAAAAAATTAGCACGATTCACACAATTAAGGGCATAATTGATACGCATTAAGGCTAAATTTGACATTTTCAAATTTGCAGTATCAAACCGTCACCAATTTGGGTGCTGAAACTGCAAAAAAAAATTAAATGAATGTTCTTATTGAAATTTACAAAATCAGCTCCTTAAAAATAAAAAAAAATCGGAGAGGTCGATTTTTTAATAAAAATATTAGCAACTTTGGTGAATTATGTACTAAACGGTTACTAGAGAGCAAAAAATAGCCAAAATTTTGAGATTTCACAAAGAGATTGTTGCTCTCTGGCGACCTTTAGTACATATTGACCCATAGTTGCTAATATTTTCATCAGAAGGTCGACTCTTCCGATTCTTTTGAGGGTACTTACGAGTCTCTACGATGAACTTTGAAATTTACGGTAATTTGATATACGTAACAATATACGGTATTTTGAAAAAGTACTCAAATTACGCAAAAAAATTCAAGGGTAACTTCAAACGTTTTCAGGATTTTCTTATCACGGCACAGTCCAAATAAAGTCACGTGACAAAATAATTCAAAAATAAGGTCTGAAATATGTCATATATTTATCCTTATTGCTTGAAAAATAAGATGACGTGACCTTTTTGGATGATACCATCATGTTCAAAACTCTCAAATAAGGTTTTTTTAGCCCACAAAATTTTTCGGCCTGATTTGACTACTATTTATGTAGTTGACTCAAAACGTTATTTCTTGATTTGAAAGTCACGTGATCGTTTTTGGACTTTAGTGTAATGGAGAAAAAGTCTTGAAACTTCTTTAGAACAACTTCTTTTTTTTCAAAAATTGATTTAAGTAATTTTTGCAAAAAAACAGTACTATTTTTCTAACCTTATTCCTTGAATATACGGTCACGTGATTATTTTTGGGCTATGGTGTAATGGAAAAAAATTCTTAGAATTTTTTTTTGATCCTGCTCAAGGTCTTTTTTTGATGATTTAAATTTTTTTTNAAACCCACAAATGTAAATTATTTAAAAAGTTGATCGATCACTTTGTAAATGCTACATTCATCAATGATTAAGGATCCTAAATGGCGATGAAAGGGGTCATGGTCACGCGTGACCATAAAAAGACTGTGGGAGTTAAGTCATTCAGATGTTCTATATATCAACAAAGTGCCTAAAGACGTTGCCCACACAAGGCAACCAACCCTTGATTTGAAAAAGACTTTTTTGGCCCAAAAAAATAGTAAAAACTTATTTCACCCTCGATAAATCATCAAATAACACTACACTTCCATTTGAAGATCTTCAGTTCTAAAAAAATTGCCCCGTATGAAAAAATAACAATCTTAGTTGCCGGGTTATTTTTTGAAAATTTGCTATAAATTATTATTGGTGGTGTTTTTTTAAGGAATCTATGACTCCAACTTGTAAAATACCACTGAACATGTTGATAAAAATAAAGTAGAACGCTAAATACCCAGATGCCCAAGGTTATCAGCAGTATACCACTAAAAGTGGTCAGGCCAAACCGGAAATTTTCATTTAAAAACCAAATTTAATCAGTTAAAAAAATAGTGCTAAATAAACGTGTTTCTAACCGAACATTTTCCACGGACATTCCTATGATAGGACTCCTATCACTATAAGATTTTGGTCAACGAAAATTTCTTAATTTGCATTACTGTGCTGGGTTAGAACGTTCATGACATGACATAAAATTCATGTGCAATTTAATGACTCAGGCTTAATTTGAGAGTCCTGTATTTTAAAATTGCGTTCATAATAAATAATCGAACGAATAATAATAGTAACAAACCACGCCTCATTGCTTTCAAAAATTTGCATGGTCAGCTTTTTAACAAAATTTGCATTATTCTCTAATCTGGATACAAATTTCAGATTGATTCCATTTCAATATAATATGGATCTCCGCCCTGTGTGTTGTCTAGGCCAGATTTAAATTATGCTAAATGCGCGGAGTTGACTGGCTGGATGTGATTTTCAGAATGATTAATAGGCAGTTTCCGCCAATCATATCCCCTTAGGAAGTAGATTGTTAAATTATGATTTGGTCTTGTACATTGGTACTACTTAACGTACATAATGTACTAGACCAAATTAGAATTTAACAATCTACTTCCTAAGGGGATATAGGTCAAAATTAAGATAAAAGTTTGTGATTGGCTAGCAATACTAGCAGACGGGGTGGAAATCCATATTAATTTAGGACAATAAAACGCATTTTAAAGACTTAATCGAAACAAGATATTTTTGAACATCCGAAAATTAGAACTCTGGCAAAAAATAAGTCAAAAGCTTCAGACTAAGACTGCCGAAATTCAGAGCGAACTAAAAAAACTGATCAGATTCATGATTATCTTATTATGGCGTTTCGAGAAAACAGTATGTTTCCAACGTAAAATTTAAAAGTCAAAAATCATTTTTCACAAAAATAGAAGAAATTTTATAAACAACATTTAGAAATCAAGTTTGTTAGTCTTGAATACTAATAAATTTGGTTTTTTTATGTTGGACGAACATGTGTAAGCAGAACATTCACGAAAAAGTGGCGAGGGGGTCAAGAGTCTCATTTTTTTTAAATTGTCAGCTGTCGTGTGCCAAATTTTCGCGTCTTTTATCTTCGATGCTTATAAAAAAATCAATGCAGTTTCAGGTAATATTTGATAGTTTTCTTAAATTCCATTACAAAAACTTCATATTTTTAACGAAATTCTAAATTGAATACACAGTATATATATCCCCCTTTCACACTTTGCTAAAGATCTCGGCGCTGTGTGGTAACGTAGTGCAAAATGGTATGTGAGTGAGCTAGTTCGGCAAGCTAGTTACCACACTGGGCCGAGATCTTAAGCAAAGTGTGAAAGGGGGTTATTTATTTTTGAAAAAAATAGAAAACAAAATTCGACTTGAATTTACAATTGTTCAACTTGAATTAACAACTTATCATTAAAAACTTGGTAACAATCCAAGAAGAAGCTTTAAGAAATTGAAACAAAAAACCGAGACTTATACAATTTTTATCCGTGAAATTTATGAACGGATTTTCGATCAGCCAAAAGTGAACGAAATCAGTAACAAAAACCGCCCTAAATCGTTCACATGACGTTTCTTATCTGTTTTGCTATTTTAATTTAACCATATTTATTTAGCGCAAATTGACCAAAACAACGAACTTTGTGAATTGAAACGTTGGATTCAAAATTTCTGAGCACACTTTCAAAATAGCACTCAAGCTCGGGGAACTCTAATCACTTGAGAACATCTCCATTTAACTACCCTTACCAGTGCATAATAAACAGATTAACGCCTTAGATAAGGGATAAGAGTCCCCGGAGCATGAGTAGTATTTTTAAAGTGTGCTCAAAAAATTTTAAATCCACGTTTTAATTCACAAAAGTTGTTGCTTTCAACCATTCGCGCTACATTTTAATCATTTTAAGGGCGGTTGTGAGAGTTAAGTCTGATATTTTGAATGAAATTACAGCTATTTAAAATTAAGAGTACTTCTGGTGTCGTTTTTTCTCATATACTTAAAATTCAAAGAAATATCGACCGATATTTGGCTTTTTGCTGAAATTCTGCATCACAAAGATTTATCAAAGATGTTAATAATACGTTTTGTTATTTTTGAGTGATTTAAGATAAAATAGAAAATTTGACTTGATATTTCTGAAAGCTAGTAGATTTTTCACAATTACTTACTCCTATTTAAATGTTTTCCGAGGAAAAAAAGAACATAACATTTAACCTCATTGGCGCACAATACCACGCCTATGACGTCATTCGGTCTAAATTTTTCGAATTCATTTTAGGGGGCCGTAGAAGAAAATTTTGAAAAAATATAAGATTATTGGCTATAAAATACAAGCTGAAACTAGAAAAAACCTATACATAGCTATGTATAGGGTTTCCGACAAGAATTAAACTATTCTTTTTGGAGTTTCTCAATGATTTTTGAAAAATAATTCATAAAACGTATCCTAAGTGAAACTATATCGCAATCAGAATCAAAACCAATCAAAGTACTAGGAAGTTGCTGGCAAACACAATTTTCACCGTAAACACACAATCGGATTTATTTAAATCTATACAAAAATCTTCAAAATTAACGTCCGGCCACGTTAAACCCGTATTATCTCAGGATCAGGAGGCAATTCTACCTATCAGTTTCCTGAAAAGTAAAGATGATAATTTGCAAATGTTCCATGAGGCAAAATACGGTTAAAAATTTTTGACATATTAATTTCATGGTTAAATTTAGCTGTGGAATCAAAATGAATTATGATTTGCGGATGACGATTATAAATTTTTAGGAATTCTCAAAAAAAAACGATACACAGAATGTCGGATTTTCCACAGTTTTGCAGAATTTTCAAACTAAAAGTTTCCGGAACGATATTCAAATGAATAGTCAAAAATTCATCGCGAATTCTGTTTCAGATACGTTACACAGGGGACTTAGTAAAACATATGTGAAACTTCAGAGATCGTCAAAGATGTATTCGGACTCAATTTTGGATCAGTGAATAATATTTTTATAAAACTCCGGATAAGTACATATTTAATAAATAAAAAATTATACTTGTCTTTCGATGGGTCCGAAAACTTCAAAAATTGTTATTTCCGTCTAGATTATCTTGATGAAGGGGTTTTTTTTCTTGATATTATGAAATTATAAGGAGAGATATTGTTTGTGGACTAAAAATGTGAGCTTCCGAAACCCACATATTCTTTGTCGCCAACAATTAATTTTGATATCACTTTCTGTTATTTTGTTTTGGTCGAAAAATAAGTGTATTCGGCCGAGGAAAATTACCAAATTTCAAGTCCGAAAATTATTATTGTTTATTTACTGAAACGGTTACGGAGTTAACTACCGGTATTGACTAAAAAACAAAATAAATGATACTTCACGATTATTTTCAAATAAATTTTGAAAAATTGATTTCCTCATAATTTTAGGTTAATTTGTCGTATTTATACTGTGACGTGTTTTCAAAATTTTTAAGTTTTTGAAAGAAATTTTCTAAATTTTAATTTCACATTCTATAGAACTCATTTTAAATATTTTTTTATGCTTATATTTTTTCGTCTTTTGGCTGATTAAAAAAAAATCTGACTCGAATCGGCTTTCAGTATGTAAAAGTTAAACAAATCAATTTTTGACAGTCAATTGAGGTGATTCTCATTCCTTATGAGAGATCTTAAATACTGTGCAATGTAATTTATTTGTCTATTTTCAGGAAAAAAATTGGTGGTTAGTCTAAAATCATGCAAATTAAGCTAGTATGACAACACTGACTAAAAAATTTGCTTTTTAATCATACTTTGGTTTAATCAATTTCAGGAACCTGCGTCGATACCTTTTTGGAACACTCGAAGCGTGTTCTAACGCAGTTGACAAGACGTTGATTTTATAATAGAAAGTGTGATAAAAATGTGATAATTAAACCATGCATCCCGCACGACCAGAAATATACATTTTTAATTTGAAAGAAGTCTGGCCGATGTTGAGAAGAGAAATTAAAGACGCAAAAAGCACTAATTCAAAATTCACGATTTTAACAACGGTTCACTTTTAAAATGGCAAAATAGAATCCGTGTTATATTTCTCAGAGGAGAGATTTTTGACAGGTTTAAAAACGTAGGAACGGTGAAACTTTTTTTTGATAAACATTTTTAAATTGTATCGCTTGAAAAAATATAACGTTTGCCATTCCTATTTTTTTTAAAGCAAACAAATTTTATATGATCCCGGGCATGATAATTGATATTTTACTACTTTTTATATCAACTGGATGCGTCATTTTGTAAGCACTTGTCTGTATAACTAGAGCTGGCTATCGAAACTAAAATTTTATCCATTTCTGAGTCACTTTTTACCAACAATCAATTACTTTTTTTATAGTGGATCAATTATTTCTTTAACGGGCGATTCGATCAAATCTATTATTCCGTTAAAAAATTTCAAATATATTATTAAAAATAAGGTTCTCCATACAAAATATACAGACTATAGACATCAAATAGCTTAAGACTAGAAAAACGAGCGTTCTTGTTTTACCTTAAAATACAAGTGCAAAGAATTGAAAGGCCCGTGACTATATTGGAAATATAGCAAGCGTCCAATTGGGGAATTTTTCGGAAAAGTTTTAAAAACTGAAATGTTTGGGGTAAATGACCAGTTTTTTCAACAGCTGATGTCAGCAATTGTTAGATCCACCTGAAGTTTTTTGTTATGGTCATTGGAAAGCCAGAAACATCAAAGATTAAGAATTTTTATTTAAAACCTAACCAAATTGTATTTTCACTCGTTAGTTATTAATCAGTTCAGACCTGAAACTCGAAAACTGTCATAAGGTCGAATATTGTAACCATATTTGACCTCTTTAACGCAACCAGCTTGATTTCATCTCTCTAATTTAAAGTTTCAGAGTTATTTTTGGTACTTAAATGTTTTGAACTTTTAGTTGTTTTCATGACGTAAAAGTAACGTAGCTTCAACAGGCTGTCCGCAGATTTTTCCTTTAGAGAAACAACGGCTATTTATAAACAACTTCAAAATATTCAAATAAAGACCGTGAACCTTAAAAAAATTTAAAAAATACAGGGTTTTTCAAATGATGAAGGAGTAACCTTTAAAAAACGAACGAAAAAGGCATATTTGGCAGAAATAATTTCGAATTTTTTTGGATATCATGATTAATTGTATTTACCACATATCATAATGTTCCTCCGTAATCTGGCAATGTTATTAATTTTTATTACATAATCCTTGGTTATGATTACGGAATTAAGGTTAATGTTTATAGACGGAATCCTGACCTGACAAAAAATTTCAAGGATGATATTTACCAAATTTTCATTTATTATAAAACATTCACAGGAATTTTCTGTTAATGTTTTTAAAATTCAAGGTCACTAAAACACTACCAGAAAAAAAATGTTTTCTGCAGTTCAATCATTTACTGCATTTTTTGCAGCTCAGTCATTTACATCATCATGCAAAACCATGTTAACTGCTCATTTTATGTCATATTTAGAGGTCAGAATCTAATTAGAACGTTCATAAACGTTCAAAAATCTAATTCAAAAGAAAGCAATTCTCAAAATTAAAAACTCAAATCTGTCAAGAAATCTTGTTGCGCAAAGATAGGTTCAAGTGCTGACAGAAAAACACGAAACTGTCGAGTGAAGAACTTTCAGAAGTCGAATTTATATAAAATTGTACTATGACAGTTAAAACCGTCGATATTTTAAAATATTTTTATTCCAGAAACAAAAACTTCAGAAATGCAGAGACAGGATATGAATTATAAACGAAGTGTGGTAACGCTGTTAATTGAATTAATCATAGTTGAAAATTGTGAAACCGACAAATATACGCTAAAAATATCAAATATTGGTATCTCTAGGCCTCTACTTTCGCGGTCGTGTTTGACCCGCGTTTGACCAATAAGAGCAACGGATATCACTTGCTTGACCAATAAGAGCTGCAAAAAAAAGTTCAAATGCGAACGCGCAAGTTAAGGCCTAAGGATTTCCATTAAAGATATAAGTTCCTTACCACGAAAAAAGGAAGCATGACTCAGCGAACCTTGTTTTCAGTCTTTTTCTGTTTATTTTCCTTATTCGTAAAATATCGTGTTTTTCTCAAATTCAAAAATTTGTGTGAGTTTTGAACAAAAAACGAAATTTTCCCATTCTTTATCGATTATGTTACCAAACAGTTTTGTTAAAAAAAGCTGAAAATTAGAAATATGAACAATAAGAGTAAAAGTACGTCCTTAATATTTACTCCAAACAAATAAGACTAAAGTGAGATTATCCCAGATTAAAGTGCTCTCTTCGAATACGGATAGGTTGCTTTAAGGGTCCGTAGTACGTTGGTTCGCATATTTAAAAGGACGATCGGTCAGGAATAATTTTTGCCAGATTAGTTTTGAATGTTTTTCTTCTTGAAATATTGGCAAGAATACACAAGCATATTTTAAATGCGTACTCGTGTTTCATTTTCGATACCTTGCTAGGGGAAAGCACTTTTGTTGAGTGCGATTCAAAAATATTTCGTATTCGAAAAAGACTTGAATAATCTTAACTTGATTTTTTGAGAAACTTTAAAAGCACGATTTTACAGGAAAAAAAGCGCAGTCGAGAATATTATGACAAACTTCAACTTGATGTTTTGCACGGACTCTATCAAAGCAATGCACATTTGATCTACAGTTTCATCGTTTAAGATTGGGACTTAATCCATGGCAGGAGCATGGTGCAGTAACTCGATTCTCACCCGTACGGCACTTACAATACACGGTCCAAAACAGGTCTTTTTTGGTGAATTAGCTGAGCAGAATTCACGAATGATATTTCAAAAATAAAATAATAACTTCGAAGTGTTACTTGATCTTCACGTTTATGGATCCGTTTATTTTGAGTCAGTAAATCATTGTGTGATCTCGATAATCTTCTTATTAGGTAGGCCTTTTAAGTGAAAATAGTGCCACTTTTGTGTTGAAGGGTACTCTGTTGTGTCTGGGTGATGTGTGGGTGTGGGGGGCCCTCCGCCCCCCCCACGGTGAGTGTCCGACTCTTGTTTGTTTCGTTGAGAACGCAGATTGTAGTGCGTCTCCCTGGTTTTTAATCCGTGAAACCCCTGGTATGATAAAGGTTATCTGGTTATTTGTCTTCGCGTGCTTGTCTGTTTTGTTCTGAGTACTTCATCTCTGAGGGCTCCTGCTCCTCGGGACGCTTGTGTGAGTTTAAGATTTGTCTGTGTTGTTGTTTTTGGCCTTAAAATGCGACCAGTACTCCCTTAACGGTTGCTTTAACGGTTTTTTATATATGAACATATAATCAGCAACTTATATATCCCTTTAGGTGGCTGTCCAATTTTTAACTCTTGAATTTCAAGTGCATATTCAAGTGCATATTGTGGTCCTTCAAATATTTTAAATGTTTATACTGTCCTCAACTTTGTTAAATGAAGGATCTAGAAACTGACAGCTATCAGAGTTTTTGGACGAATCAAAATACTTAAGTTTAAATATAATACTTGCCTTTTTTGACCATAATTTTCTTTTTTTCAACCATTCTTAAAAATGTTTTTCGAAAATATAGGCCTTGTTTTCGAAAACATAATTTTTTTTGAAAGTATTCTTCTACGACGATTTTTGAAATAAATACAACTAAAGTGCACATGCAGAACTTTGCTTTCACTTATTATTTATAATTTTAATTATTAATTTCTCAATTATTCATAAGACAGCAGTTTTTTGAAAAATTTCCAAAATTTCCATGAATTAAAGACCCTCATAGGACGTATCGGAGCTGTCATATATACTGAATATTGGAATGCTACGAAATTCGAGACTCTGATTAGGTGGCCACCCAAATCCAAGCGGATTTCGTTAGCGTATTTCAAAATTCTGTCTGTTGTTTGGCCGCGAGTGTGTTTTTAATATCAGGATCTGTCCGGCGAGGGTCTCTCATCCCATATTAAACAAAATTTCAGTTTATTCGGCCCACAAGAATACAATTTCTAAAATAATTTCAAATTTTTTGAATTTTATACCTGATTATTCAAATCATCAATTTCAAAGTTTTCAACTAACAACTTTGTAAAAATTCATAATTATTTTTGATCTATATTTTCGCATTATTTCAATTCACTACTCTTTTAATTAAGAACAAAATGCTCTTTCTATTGTGATTCATACGTTCTAAAAATTGACAATGACACCAAGAGCTAATTAGGGGTTAGTAAGTTACCAAAAGTCACACTTTGAAGGTTTAGCTGACAATTTTTCCAGAGAGCAACGCAACTTGTGTTACGCAAGTGATTTTCTATTCCCCAAAATCTTGTTTTTAATGGTTTTGCTTTTTAACGCGTTGTTTGAAGACTAGATGTTATTAATAAGATACTGTAGCTAAGATACACTTATGGATTTAATTAATTAACAATCTCACATCAATAACTATATCAACGAATGCACAAAAATGTACTATCTCGTAAATCATCATATGGATTCCAGACCCTCCGAGGACAGATCATGAATATTTGAATGATACAACTAACGCGGGATTACTATCACTCAATCGAAACCCTGGATTACAGAATAGGCCAATTTTATTGGTCAGATTTGAAAAAGATCAATCAATCCAATGGTCAGATTCCGCATTGTTTCAAATATTCAGGATCTGTCCTCTGAGGGTCTGTAATCCATATGACTAGGATGCGCAGCGGGCAAATTTCTGATTTTTGAACAATCCACTTTAACGACAAACGAAAAGAAAAAACTTGACCAGAATTCAAAGGAGAAAAATAATTCAATATGAAAAAATAAAATTCGATTTTTAGCGGCAATAGTAACGGTTATTGGTTTAAATTACCGGTTGCAGTGAATATAATAGCCGACAAGGTTAGAAAATACGTTTTTTGTGTTTTCTTTCAAATTTGATACCGAAAAAGATAACTGGAAATAGATAAGTCCGTAAATGCATAAATATTTTCTTCGAAATTGCCAAAAACAATTTTCACAAATTTTCGGATTATTTTTGGAATTGTTAGAACGGTCCTATTGATGAAAGACTTAAAAATGTAGTTAACATGCTAGAAATGGAATTGAGTGCTTAAAAGGAGGGTTCAAAAAAATTATGACCACTAGGTGGCCGAAAATATTTTTTGTTTCTGCCATTTTCATTTGTATAATTTTATCGAATTAAAAGCTTTTCATCAGTTTCGAAGGCCACAATAATAGAAATCGAAAAAAGACTTAAAACAAATTGATAATGCTGAATATTCGACAAAAATCTGAACCTTGTTACGCAGAAAAATTCGAGTCAAACACGGTATAATCCTTAGAAATTGTCTTCGCTGATTATGAGCCGCTTATAGTCGGTTTGAAATAATGTATTTACTGTATATTTTCAAAAAAATTTGACAAGTTGAAGTGAAAAAATAATCTTACTGTCTCTTACTGCCAGTGGCAGTCTGCCACCGAGTTTGTTGGAGTGAAAATTCTAATATTTTCTTTTCAGATTGTTGCGTGAAAAAAAAAAAGAATTGAATTACGGTTATTCTTGATACACCTTAAAGAACCTTCTACGGTAAAATAAAAACTGCCGAGATCGTAACCCTTCGATCGTATATTACGATTTAATTACCGCCAGATGAGGACTTTTTCTAAGTTCTGATTTTAAAATTAACGGCATTCTAAGGTGATGAGAATGCATCGTAAAAAATGGATCAAGATCCTTGATTCAAGGAACTTTGAATTCCTTGAAAGAACTTCATTTTCAAATTATTTTTGGATGTTTGAATCTAAGAAATTTTTGTTTCGACTTTTTGTCCAGAAGTTTTTCACAAAGCTTATATTTTTTGATGAAAAATTTGAAGGCAAAAATCAGCAGTACAATTAAAATCTACGAATTGTTGCATTTTTTAATTGAAATTTTTATGTTGGGATAGAAACCGGTTGGTTTATTTTATAAAAAATAATCGAAATTTATTGCAGCATAAAATGTGTTGTGGCCAATTTTTTTTCTTAATTTGTTGACTTTTTGCACCTACCCATTTATGAAAAACATAGTACAAGAAAAAAAAATTGA
>SCLH01002179.1:212751-225928 GCA_004367855.1 Oikopleura vanhoeffeni | reverse complement strand
AATAAGTTTTTAAAGTGACCCGGGCATAATAATCCATATATTGTAGGCTTTAATTTTTAGGAAATAAGTTTAAAATAATGTAAACGCCTTCAAATAATTTTTGATCCTGGATTTGTGGATGTTGTACGCGGATGTGATAAGCTTCACATTTTCACGGGTAAATTTTACGGAAATAATTGCTTACATTTTTTGTTTGACCCTCAATTCATAAGGGTACTCTTCAATACACTCAATTCTGAGAACTTAGCCGCTTTTGGGTTTGAATTACACTGACTAACCATTTATGGAAACCCCCGATAATGGAAACCCATAACCATTCAATGGAAACCCATAACCATTTAATGGAAACCCATTACCATTTATGGAAACCATTTTTGAAAAACAAGGCATGTNAAATTTTTATGTGAGTACGATCCTTGCCAGAAGAAAACTAAAAAAATGAGCTGATTGTGCTCAAAAACGAAACTAGTGCTGAAAATGAGGGTTTTTAAAACTCATTTTCTGACCACTAGATGGCCCAAAAAAAATTTCCTTGCTCGGAATCGTCTTTTTCGGTTGCGATTACCCCCCGATAGCAAATAAATGTTTATCAGGAGTTTTAGTTCAGTCTGTAAGGTTCCCGCTGCGCACCCTACCTATAATTGATCCCTGAACATGTAATTTGAAAAAATCCAAAAAAATTTTCAATATTTCGGCTGAAAACAACTTTTCAAATTTTGCCCAAAATTACCATGTAATGGAAACCCATAACCATTTAATGAAAACCCATACTCATTTAATGAAAACCCATAACCATTTATGGAAACCATTTTTCCGCGAAAGTGGGTTTCCATAAATGGTTAGTCAGTGATCAGAATGGAAATTATTGTGTCATTGATACACCACTATGAAAAAACTTTTTTGAGATGGAGTTCCGTTGATAAAAGGTTATTGTGGTTGTCATGAACATATTGTAGCAGAATATATTGCAAGAAGATCTCTCTTTTATTTTTTTACAAAATAAATAAACAGTTATCGTGAAAAACAATCAAATAATAAGTTAAAACTAGAAATTTATATGATAATTTTTAATTTTTAAAAATACTCAAATATGCTTATCTTTATTTTCGTGAAAAAGCTTATCTTTAGTGCAGAAAAGTTGGAAAAAACCCTATCTTTAGCCGTCACCTATCCGCCAGACGTCAGGAAAAAATAAATTTTATTTTCAGATGCGAAGGTTTTTGCGGAAACTTACGTAGGTTTCTGCGTGGGTTTTACCTATCCGCCGGACCCTGCTGTAATTTATATTTTAAATTTATTTACCTCGTAGAATAGAGACCTTTACGTAGGTTGCAGTTCTACGCAATTCACTTGTGAAAAATTAAGAGACATCAGAACAAAAATTAAAAACAGAGGAGATTCAGAATTAAATTTCCTTAAAAGTGACTTCCTCAGAAATAACCTGCAATTTCCGGTCGTCAATCTACAGGTGGTTTCCAAAAATAGAACCTAATCTGCGCAATTTATCGAAATAACTTGTGAAAAAAATTTACTCAGAGACGTCAGGACAAAAATTAAAGATGAAGCAGATTGATAAAATTTTTCCTAAAAAGTGACTTCCTCAGAAGTAACCTGCGATTTCTGGTCTCTTATCTACAAGTGTTTTCTAAAATGGCTATGTGCCTGAGAGGATTAATACTCCAACATATTCGGATGTGCCTACATGTGTAGAATACATGATACTAAATCACTCCCGAATGGCGTTAGTCAGGGGCCCTAACTCAGAGGCCCTGAGTCAGGGCGCTCTAGCTTCACCGTCAAATTATCTAAGGTCTTATTTTTAATTTTATTATTCTTATTTTTAAGTCTTAAAATAATAACGGAATTAATTTTTCTCGCAAAATACTCGAGAAAATGAAAAGCAAACAACTCAGCGACTTGGGCGTAGAAAACGAACCGGAACTTAAAAATACCGAATTGAAAGATAGTGAAATTGCAAACATAATCGAAGAAGATTTGCCAGAAGAAGCGAAAATGCAGATCGGAATGAAATAAATCAAAATTGCAGCATTTTCAACGTTGAAAACAAAAGTCACTGATCAACTTTGTAAGAGAGATTAGAAAACGCTCTGTCCACTGAGTACTCTATTTGGAAAATCACGAACTCCAATTTTTAAGTTTTAATATAAACATAATACAGGGGCCGAATTTGCCAATATGTCCGAAATTTTTGGGGAAAAAACTTTCGGCAATATTGCCTTTCACCCTGTACCGAGTTTTGCTAATAATGAATAATCAACCTATAATTGGGTTGCCTCCCAAATTTGGATTGATTTCATGGGCTGACTCTGAAATTTAGGTTTTTGATTGGGTGATTTGTATCCCGCGTAGTTCAAATAGTCACGGTCTGTAAACCGAACGTCCTTACTCAGGACTCCTTATTCCATATTTTATTATTTATTCAAACGATTATCTATTACTTGCTGGGGCTTTTATGCAGAGAAGGGCATCTGATCTGATCGGTTTGATCGGTCCTGCTCAGGTTTTTCCAAGCAGATATGTTGGCTCGGACGCCCATCCCTGCTTTTATGACACTTTTTCAGCCAACATTTTTTTGTATTATTCGTTTTTTGACAACGACTCATCCGATTGAGTTCTTAGATTCCTCAAACTGAGCACAAATATTTAGAGAAATATACATTGAGAATAAATTTATCGTCAGAAATTCAAGTCTGATATTTTTTCAATTATCGGAAATTTATGTGTTCCTAACTGGACATTAAAAAGTGTTATGCAAAATTTGGAAAAAATTAAAAAAAAATATTATTTATAGTAGACGAGATATTGCCAGGTTAGCAATTAAAAAAGAAGGCACTATCATAAATACTTGCTCAGCATTTGGACATGCGCCATAAACCTCAGCAAACAAAAACACTGTTTTTTGGTTAAACTGTTTAAATGTCAGATATAGCCAGAGGGCTTGACATTTCGTACTACTACGAAATGCAGTTATGTTAACATTGCTCCTTTTTCCCTCGGCGAATCAGAACTGAATGGACCGTCCTTGAACACCAACCGGCAAACAGTACGCGGAGTTAGTCTTAATTTAAATTCTAGCTTACCATAATAATTTTTTGAAATTCAGAGAAAAATTTTAAAATGATAATTCTGTCCTTAATTTTCACCCTGGTCAGGGCACAAGAAGTGGACTTGAAGACGTCTGAATCGCAAATTTTCACAAATGCAGCTGGAGCGATTGTAGGTTTTAGATGTACTTTTGAAGATGGGTGGTGTGATGGTTGGCAAAATGTGGATTTCACGAAACAAGAAGATTATGTACCATCTAAGGTAAAAACAACGTTGTGTTTTTATTCAAAATAAGAAAAATGACTAAATCCTTTTAAAAAAATTCTTGATCGAATTTACAATATTTTTGATCTAGTAAAATTCATAAAATTTACAAAACAAAATAATAGTCTTTCAAAAATAAAAAAACGATCCATTGGTTTGCTATTCAGCATTAGCACAATAATTAAATAAAGACCTCGCCTCATTTTTTCACTTCTCATTTTTTTTCCTTGAAAAAATTCTTTATTCTCCCTTTTCTTTCAATGTTTTTTATTCGGTTCGTCTATTCTTATCGAGAAAGGCAGAAGATAGTTTTATGTTTCCATCTGAATCTCTGCAGCAGAGACTAAAAAAGCTTGGGAATAGTGAAACAGGATACATTTTAAAATAATGCAATAATTTGTCGGAATTATTGATCAAAGGAAAGTGGTTTGCTCCCAACTATTTTCCAAAAAAAACATTCTCTTTTTCCTCCTTCTTCCGCAAGATAAGTTTAGGATCTCCTTTTCTTTTGATATAATGCCTATTTAGATTACTAAAAAAATGCAAAAAGAAAAATTAAGCAATTTGAATAAATTTATTTCAGTATTTTGACTTTGTTGTTCGAAGAGGCGCTTCTTCGTCTCCCGCAACTGGCCCTGCCTTTGACCATACTTTAAAAAATGATGATGGACATTATTTATTACTTGAAGCATCTCAGAAACGATTTTTATCGAGGGCAGAAATCCACTCGGCGCCAGTAGATATTTCAGCGTATCCAGTAAGTACCTTCAACTTACGCAAATTCCTGGGCGCCTTCGGTATACAGTAAAGGGGTCAATGAAAAATTTAAAAAAAAATGAAAATGTAAACTAAACATAAAATTATAATTAAATAAAAACATTTTAGATTAAATTTTATGATATGAGCTTTATATATAAGTTGAAAGTTATAATGAACTGGAGAAGTGAAATGTCACAATGAAGCGGTAAATTGGCAATGCAACTGTAAATTTTTGAGGGCAAAAATCTTAAAAGGAAAAGTTTACTCAGTTCAGACTGTACTGTACAGTTCAAGAAAACATTTGAAAACCATAATATTTAAGGTCAAAATTTATATACAGCGGGCGGCCCAATATTGTCGAATGTGCTGAAATCGCCGAATTTAACCTACGCAATATCACGATTTTTAGCTAAAATAATTCCTGTTCTCATATCGCCGAAAGTGCCCAATATCGCCGAANATCGCCGAATTTTTTTGAGATTTATATCTCAAATTACTTTGTGTGCGTCAAGAATGACGTCATTTCCAGGATTGAATTTCTCAAATCTACTCTTATCAACTTTCATTTGGTTGCGTTTGATGGATATTAAATTCTACTGATTTTGGTGATTCACGTCATTAAAACCTATCGTGAAACTCCTTATAAAGTTCACAACTTGTTTGACATATGACGTCATTTCCAACGCCTACGTTTTTTTTCATTTTTCGAACGAAAAAATTAATTTTTGTTCCCATATCACCGAAAGTGCCAATATTTTTTGCCAAAAAACTGTCGGCGGTATTGCCCTCCCCCTGTATGAAATTTTTGGCTGATTACTGACTTCAATTTTTGACGAAAAGTATATTTACAAAATATTATGGTTTTCAAATTTTTGAATTTTAAATTGAAAAAGATAAGTTTGTCAAAAAGATTCAAAAATTTAAAGAAAAGTTCTAATACGATTTAGTAGTAATTCATTGGCAGCTATATATGTAAGTCCATATAATTTGCAGCATATCATATGCTGCATATTCGGCTTGGTCGTTACACGTTTTACCTCAACGTGTTCGTAGGTTTGAGGTTTTTGACCGTGATTGGTTACGTGGGCGTGAGCGGGAGACGAAATTGTCAAATGTATGATTCGAGATTCTCGAATCGAGAAGCTCAAACACTTTCCGAAATCAAGCGCCTCAAATATTTTAAATTCTGGTTCGCGAAAACAGATACAGGGGGGCAATATCGTCTAAAGTTTTTCGACAAAAAATTCGGCGATATTTGCACATTTGGCGATATTTGCACATTCGGCGATATTGGGACAGAAATAAAATATTTCGTTCAAAAATGAAAAACGGGTAGGCGTTTGAAATGACGTCATTTGTTATTATTTTTCAATTTTGTAAAGATTTTTACGGTTGGTTCGAATGAATTGCATCAACAAAATATGTATAATCAAGTTTTTCACCGAACGCAATCAAATAAAAGTTGAAAAGAGTAAATTTGGGAAATTCAATCTTGAAAATGACGTCACATAGTAATTTGTAATAGAAATCTCAAAAAAAATCGTCCATATTGGCAAATTCGGCGATATTGAGCCGGCGATATCGGCCGCCCCCCTAGTTTCCCATTTTTATTAGAAATTTTCAAGCCGAGCCAATGGGTGCCGAGGTCTGATACAGAGTACAGTTCGGACATTGTAGGTTTATGAAATTTGGTCGAGTAAAAAGCCAACACACACTAAGGGGTTTGTATCCTATGTTCAGCTTAAACATTTTACCTTTATATATTTTACCGAAAAAAATGTAAAATGCAAAATTTTCACATATTTCCTTTGATCACAAAATACTTTGTTTCAATGATTATTAAGGAATACTGCTTCAGCATGTGGTATCTTATGTATGGGAGACATACTTTCAGTCTACACGTTTATATTCAAATTCCAAGTTCACAATCTTCACGCGAAATGGTTTTCAAGGCGTCGGGATCTGCATCGAAAACTGCGACGCATTGGTTATTTACACAAGCAACTATTCGAAGACCGAGGGATTGGGAGCAAGGGAGAATGGCAAATATAACAGTTGCTGGTATCAGAGGATTAAGGAAAGTTTATAAAATTATTAAAGTGTGCGATGTCAAAAAAATCCCAAGGACCAATTTCCGAGAACTTGTAAAAGACTTTTAATTCAAAAATTAATTTAAATTTTTCAGTATTTCAAAAATTTCAAGTCGATAAGTTTTTGCCTTTCTTCCTTAAAATTACGAAAATCATGAAAATGAGCAAAATTAAATGTTTTTTGATTATTTTTTGTTTCAACGCGTAAAAAATAAATATTATTGAAGCGAATACTACATTTCAGTGGAACCTGGAATAATTGTCATTAGTTTGGACGAAATTTTTTTTGTTAATCACACTAAAAATCTGTATGTCCAAGAATATTCTTCTTCCCGTAGAACGATAACAAAAAGCGATAACGTAGTATTTGAAATAGTGGAAAAAACTCATGTTATAATTTTTTTGACCATAATAATGCTCAATTCAACTCTTAGACCCGCAAATGGCTCTGCCTTCATTAACTAAGATTTCACTGAAAATAGCCTTTAAAAATGCCTCGCATGCCAACGAGTTTCCCTGAAAAAGAGTTTTTCTTAAAAATTCAAGAACAAAAAAATCCTACATTTCAAAATGAGCAAAAATATCTACAAGCTAAGCCAGACCTCGGCATTGCCGAGTCGGCAAGCCATAGATATTTTTTGCCAGAGGAATCCTTGGTCCGGGCTGAGTTATTGAACTTTAAGCTTTTTTGAGCATCTTGTGCTCATAAAAACACTTTGGAAAGCGGTTTTTAGGCTTCAAATTTGACTAAAAGAATATTATTGTTAACAGTCCTCGCTGCGTAACTGGTACATCTACCGACGTTAAAAAGTGTACCAGTTAGGGCGTTGTGTACCATTTAAGGCGCATCTCTATACTTTTGCTTAGAAAGCTAGGAACACGAACTGTATTATGTTAATAAAAAAACGGCAAGAGCGTGAACCACGCTGCGTCATCACAAGAGAATTTGGGTTTAGACAAAATATAAACAAATAAGGAAATTTCGAAAAAATATTGGTTCATCACCCTCGAAAATGACAAAAATGCCTAGGCTAATATGTTTTTATTGAAGAATTAAATTTATTCAAATTTTTCGAAATTTTCATTAGATTTTCTTGTGTGGAATTTAACGAACCTCAACATGTTTATTTGATGATTTTTTTGCGCATTCTGTGCTAATACTCAATCCGATAATTTAAATGTTTTACCGCCAATTTCACCAGTAAAATATCCAGAATTTTTTTTTAAATTTCTTGGCGCTGCTATAAGGGAGTGCATCATAAAAATGGTCCATATTTTAAATTGTCTATTCAGTTATCAAGCTGATATTGGCTTGGACGACATTTCCCTTATGCCTGGTGCTTGTCCTAGTGAACAACCACTAGATGCCACTCCACCACCTACAACGACAAAGGCCCCAACTACAAAAAGTGTAACCACTGCACAAGCCAGCACTACAGCCACTAATGCTATGGTCACTAGAGAGTGGAATCCATTTTATGACTTAGCCGTACTTGCTTGTCCTATAAGAAGCGCAGATGGAGCGCTTATAATGGAAAATTATATTACCAATACGCATATTTGCTGCGGAAACAAGTAAGTTGTTTGATTAGATAACTAACTCGAACCGGGTAAATGATTTGTTTAGAAGGCTTTTATATTGGAAAAAGTGTCCTGAATCGGCATTTTTTTATCTAGCCGATTAAGTTGGGTGCAAAATTTAAAGCGAAATTGCTTTTAGAACGGTACCTCCTTGAATTCAGAGATTGTAGAGTTTTTCAGAAGCTACAAAAATTTTATCTGCACAGAATTTTTCAATTTTTTATAAGAATTACATGTTAGTTTGTTAATAAATGAAACGAAAATTTGAAATAAATATCGAGTAATTATCTCCTCAAAAGGTTACCCCGAATAGTTAACCTTTTTGAATAGTTTGGGGATAAGTACAGTGGGCGATTAGTTAAAGTTGTATGTGTGGTTTAACCCTTGGAATCATAGAGCCGATATATCGGCTCAAGCTTACCTAATTCGTTTTAAAAAGGGCAAAAAATGTCACAGAATTGTTTCACCGAATACATTATTAAGAATTTTGCGGTGATTCCGAAAAAAATACTCATTTTATTTTTGGATATTTGGTTCGAATATGACGGGGAGTTAATTTTTCGAGATTTTTCGCCGAAGTTTTACTTCCGGAGAAATTATTTCTAAACTAGACATCAAATAAAAATGTGAGATAGGAAAGTTATTAGGAAACTCATTAGTAAAATTTTTTCGTATCTTGGGACAGATATGTTTTTTTGAAAGTGAAATTTCAAAATTTTCAATTTAAGTATTCCATGAAAAAAATTATTTATTACAAAAATTAATTTAATCAATCAAAAATTGTTCACACTGTCACTTGATTACTATATAAAATTAAAAATAATAATAAAAATCGTATTGATCTGCTTTTATTTCGAAAATTAGCCATTTTTCATAGAAATTTGAGTTAATCTCTACGAAAGTAGTTTAATTTCAACCAAGTGCACTAGAAAAAGTTAAGAACAACGCCCAGGTATCTCTATAGATATAGCTATATGTAGGCCTTCCGAGTCGCCTCCCGAGCAGAAAATTAGTCACCTGATAAAAACGACATATAATATTATATAAGCAGATATATAAGCGAAAAGATTTGCTGAAGCAGCTTTTGGCGCTGAAAATTTCGACCAGAAATATTTTTTTCTTCCACTTACTGGCGCTGTTTTGAGTGGTCAACGTATTTTTAAATAAAGGCAACCGTTGTTCGTTTTCACTTTTATTTTTTAACGCAAAAAAATTACACCAGGTCCTGAAATTTTGACTTGAGAGGTCCGTTTTATCGAGAACCTATTTCGAGCTCGGGATGCCCAAATATAGCTTTTTAATCAAAAAAGCTTATGACTTGGATTTTGTCTAATTGTACTTTTAACCGGGATAGACCCAAAATGCCACGCCCTTTTCAATATACCGTATATACGGAACAAAATGTGGCAGATGTTACTGCGCTTGCCGCAGAAAGTTAACCTCGGTGCGAGTCGGCTAATACTCAGCGGATTCTACTCACATTTATAGGGTCATTAGAAATACATCATGCCACAAATTAAATACTATTAAATTAATAATATTAAGTATTAAAAAAAAATGTTGAAAGTTCCAAAATTCAAATTTAGCCAAATAATTGAAGGCAAAATATTTTTTTAAACGTTTTTATTTACAAATTTAAGAAGCAGAACATAAACAAATAATAAGACGGTGTGTTTTTTTTCGAGAAGTCTTCGATAATTATTTGTATATAAAGGTGAATCTTTATTACTTGCATATTATCGACATAAGTTGTGTCATCCATCAGTGCTATAATACAGTACTAAAATGTTGTGCGAATTTTGAAAAAGAACGAAAAAAATCTGTTCTAGAAAGAAATGCGATACAGTAGATATTACATGTATTTTTAAGTTTTTTCTAAAGTCACCTACTTTCCATGACCGCATTAATTTCTTACAAAAACAGATTTACTATACTTTTTTCTATCTCACTAATACAAACCAATAGAAAACGTATGAAGCATAGCAATAAACTGTTTTGTCCTAAATTAAATGAACAGGTCAACCATTAAGCTCTTAATAGATTATAGTACAAAGTGGGCACTTGTACAAAGTTTTAGTTATCCAAATATGGACTTTTTTAATTGTATTCATTTTGATACTATTTTCTATAATCTTGATTATTTATAGTGAAGTTATATTCAGCGCTATAAACAGCTGAATTTTTTTTGTCATATAATTTGTCATTTTTAATGACCTAATAGGTTGTGTGAACTCCCGCTAAGTACGAGCTGCCATCACGCCGATGTTAACTTTTGGCAGCAAGCGCGGCACCATCTGCCACATTTTGTACGCTATACTGAAAGAGGCGTGGCGTTTTGGGTCTACCCGTTTAACCAGATTTTCAGAATTATATCGCGTTTGAATGGTTCGAAATGCTTGTGGCAAACAGTATTTTCCCCGAAAACACAGTGTTTAACGATGTATTAATCAATAAAAGTGCAAAATATTGCTGCGATAATAAAATCACAGATTTTTCACCGTCCGAAATATGCTGCAAGGGTGTAGTCACCGACAAAAATGAAGACGATAGATGTTGCGGAGATACAGGATTGTATAATAAACAAACTCAAGGATGTTGTATCGATACAATTTATGAATTAGACACTCAAATTTGCTGCGGAGGTAAGAATTTTCAGGGATTTTTCCATCAATTAAGGGGGTTCTGTTAGCAGTCCATATATATATTTCGAACAAAGAATGCAATGGACCTGATTTGATGATTTTTGATCTCGTTCGAGAATCGTACTATTCAAATTTGGTACTATTCAAAATTTCATATGATGACATGAATGTCACAAATAAATTTGGGGAGTCAAATGATGAAATTGTTAATTCGGAAACTATGATTTATTTTCTAATTTTTCGAGAACCTCAGGTACATGCTGAAATAATTTTGTATGTCACATGTTAAAACGATACGATTTCCTTCGGCAAACTAGCAATAAGATCAAAATAGAAAAAAAGAAATTATTTTTTTAGTTCTCAAATTATGTGCAATTTATTTTTGAAATAGGAGAAAAAAATAAACAAAAGTTTTTGCTCCCGATTATCCTCATTTACCTTTCGGTTCAACGTGCGATCATGAAAATTTACAAAAACGAGAGATCACGAACTATCATGCGGCATGATTAATGCCAGTTATTTTGATTATATTGTTATGTTAAAATTTTCCTAGCCCATAGAACTCCCTTAAAAATATATATTTTAATAATATGACCATTTAAGGTGGGTCAACATTCATCTTTTCATCATTGGTTAACCAATCAAATTTTATTTGTTATCTCATCAATTGTTCAGGTGCGTCTATTTAGAAACCGAATTTTGAACAAGAAGGTCGCTAAAGAGCGAAAATCTCACTTCAAGTCAATTTCAAACTTTTGCTCTTTAACGCTGTTATATTCATAATGGACCCATGGTTGCTTATATTTCCATTAAAAAGTCGACCCCAAGAAATTTTTGATAGTATTTTTAGGGCAAAGTGATGACGTTGCGATAAAATAATTTAATGTGACTTTTTGATAGAACCTTTAGGAAGGTTGTCGATGCGTAATGTTTGAAATATGCAAGTAATTTGAAGTGGCTTTCATTTATTACATGACACATTTTGTAAAATAATTAAGAATATATTTGGTGAGCTAACTCTTCATTCAAGAAAAACTTGTTCATGCTTAATACTATTGTGATGCATTTCAGGTTTTTAACTTCAGTTAAAAGCCAAAATTTTTGTGGGCTCATTTTTTTATTAAGTCCCTTTAAAACTGTAGAAAAAATGATAAAACATTTCCTGATTTCTAGTCATTAAACCCCACCTGCACGAGCGTGTTTCAGAACACAGAGACCAAAAAATATTTGGGAAGTGTCATTTTGGCCGGCGGAATATCGGAACAGACCCCCGATAGTTCCCTAATTTTTAATTTCAAGAATTTTGGTAGAATTTTGGTAGGACATCTCGTGCAGGTGGGGGTTAAGTAGAGTTAAAGTGAAAACCAAATAACAGAGCCCACTATTCTGATAGTTAGTGGTTTTTGCACAATTCCAGAATTTGGTTTGCAAATATGTTGAGAAACGGAAATGTGATTTAGCATTCGGCAGCTAAAACAAGCTGAAATTTACCATATTTCAAAATTGCTATCTGATTTTAAAAATTTCAATAATTGATTTATAATTGTTGCCACCAGTTATCTTTATGGTATGAATGACATGTACATTTACAAATGTATTTAATCATGCAATATTGACAAAGTAATAGCAATTTCAAATTGCTTGCAATCTTGCAAATATGCTATATTTGTTAACCCACACCCCCCTTAATGTTCGGGAATTGTATTTACACTCAATTTTAAGGTTTTTAATAGTTTTTTCAATTTGTGGTATTCTGATGAATTTACAAAAATAATGTAGACATCTTTTTACCATGGGTTAACCAATCAAATTATAGTTGTTTAATCATCAATTGTTCAGGTGCGTCTATTGAAAAAACTGATACTCGGAACCTGTGTTGTGGATCCGGATTGAAGGGCGAAAAATATCAAGAGGGGCGGGACAATTGTTGCAATGGTAAATGTTTAAAAACTACATTTTTGAATTACGAGTGAAATGGCTCAAAAATAAAATGTCTCAAATGTGAAATATCTTAACAAGTAGAAAGTCATTTTGAAAGTCTTAGTAAAATTTGTCTTATTTTGCCAAAAATATAGGGACAGTAAAAAACGGGAACTTATCATAATGGAAATAATTTGCTACCAATATTTTTTAATTTGAACAATTTACTTGAGGGGTTGTGGGTGTAGAATGTTGGAATTGCTTGGGAAATAGCCCTCTCCCCCAGCTGAACTGCAAGGGTCGATAACGGGCAGATAAGAATAAATGAGATAAAAATACGGGAGACTAAAACCTTCTCTATCAACTGCGAGTTTTTTTATTTTGGTGAAGGATGGCTCACCGGTACCGCAGTTAAAAACTAGTAAAACTTTCTTCCCAATTTACAAAATTTGTTAATTCTCGGTCAATTTTGCTTTCAATTGAATCAAACAAAGATGTTTCGGGAAAGTACGATGTGTTCAAATAGTTACCGCGCCGTCCGGTTTAAAAATAATCTCCTTCGGTTTTTAGGCGGTAAAAATAAAATTCAGAAATTTTTTTATAAATCTGATTATGCTCGGTCAATTTTGTTTTAAATTGGATAAAACAGATCATTTATGAAACGTATGAAATTTTCCCATAATTTACCAGAAGCTCGGTGTAAAAGTTATTCTCTGTTGGTTTTTATAAGTGAAAAAAGGTTCATTAGATATAATTTCTGTGCTGGTGAAGTATGTTGCAGGAGTCATGTGTTCGAGGCGTGAGCTTTCGCTCGTCTCTCCACAACTTCGCTGAACCAATCACAATATTAATTCA
>SCLH01002179.1:186801-210571 GCA_004367855.1 Oikopleura vanhoeffeni | reverse complement strand
GTGGCTACGCATTCTAACCAAAAAGTGATAAAGGGATATAGCATGCTGTTTGCTAGTCGGGTCAAAATTGTCTTTGATTTCTACTGATTAAATCGTGTAAAAGATTTGATAAAAACTGACATTTCTGACCCAAGTAGCTAGTATAATTTGAACATATTGGGCTTTTGTAAGTCTTTAATAATTAATTAAATTATTTGTTCAAGTAATTAATTATTAAAAGTAAAAGTAATTAATTATTATTAGCTAATATTCATTTATAATGACAATTTAGCTTTCCACACAGGAAGATTTTTCATCATTTAGAAGTTTCAATTTATATTGAGAATTCTCACTGTTTTTATAGTAGTTATTCTCAGCTTCCTCCATGGTTTGCGCCATAGGTTTGTTGATAGTTTCAGGTAAGAAAAGAGTAGATCCACCAGCTTTTTTGAGGGTTTTTATAATTTCAAGGAAGATAATGGCAAATTAGTATCGTCATTTAGTACGAAACATTTTCAAAAGAAGTACCAGTACCGTGTTTGTCCATAAGAAAATCATCTTCAAGGACAAAATGATAGAAATTTTGCCAAAACCTACGTTATTTTGAAAAAATATCGTCTAAAAGGAAAAAACCGCAAATTAAAAAAAGTAATTTAATTTTTCTAATATAGATCAATAAAAAAGTTGTCCACGTTACGAAAAATCATTTTTTGGAGAAGAAATACCAAAGAGCAAAAAAGTTTCTTTCAAAGTTTCATCCGCTGACAAACAAAGTTGACCGCCTAAGTTGTGCGAACATTTTGCTTGTAGTTTAGAGCTTGATTCGTTTATAAAGACAAAACGGCGGTTTTCACATGAACAAAAAAGGCAAAACTAAACATGTTCTGGTAAACAAGCACAATAGTAGGCGAAATTTGCCTTATTTTTAAAACTTTATAAAATAGGGGTCGGTAAAAAAGACGATATTTTATAGAAAATAATTGTTTTGGGCATGCTTCATGAAAACCGTTTTTGTGAGGGCGGTTCTTATCTCAGATGAATTTGAAACAAATATATGAAAGGCGAAATATTCAGACAATGAGTCGCGTGAGTCAGTCGCGACCTCCTTCACATTTCCATTCATACAATCCATTGAACTAACCAACTTTTCAAAATTTTCTATTTATCTATACTAAAAAACAGAAAGACGCCTACATTCAATCAAAAAGGCCACAATCGTTATATTTAAATTTATATATCTAGTATATGTAACATATTGTAGGCCCAACGCTTCAACAGCATATGCTTTAACAATTATCCAGTTAATAATAGTTCAAAAATATTTTGACAACTTCACGTTCTTGATTCTATATAAAAAATGCCATAGAAACCCTCCCTATGATAGAACAGACACCAAAGAATGTGTTTGAAAACCAAGGCAACGTTTGGTCCAATCCAAATACCAGAGGAGACAAGGCTCCTCCTATCCGACCTCCAGCAGAGCATAGACCAACTGCGGACGCTCGGACACAAGTAGGGTATAGTTCAACGGTATAAATATAAATTATCGCTAACGAAAGATTATAATTTTTTCATTAGTTATATTTAATTATCACAATTGTTTCATTTCGTATAAAGCTAAAATTTATAAAACTTATCAATATTTATTTTTTAATATTTATTTAATGATGACCCATAACTTATGGGCCATAAGATATGGGCCATATGATGACCGTCAAACTAAGACTATGAAAAACCACTATTAAGGGGGTAGGTGTCGTAATGTTTGAGCCATTTATAGAATTAATTTATGGTACATTAATATCGGTTATGACTAAAGTTGACCCAAGGAATCTCATGGTGGGAATTGTTTTTTTCAAAACAATCTGGAAGAAAATTCGAATATTTTTTTGCATTAACCCGCATAAAACCGGTACTCTGCCATGGCATGCCATGGTATGAACATTTTTTATGGGTGAATAGGACCAGCCTAAAACGATGCATGACATTAAAATTATCGAAAATGTCTTAATCAAATTTTAGAAATTTCAATTAATTATATTAAATATATTGTTTTTTTCAAATTTATAATCCGTAATAAAAAGGCCACTGGATGCGAATTTTCCAATGAAAGCTAGATATCGTGCGATACCAGCCATAGTCATATTGCATACTGGAATGGGTCCTTCATCTAGAGCACCTTTGATACAGTCATCGAAAGGTTTTACATCGCAGTTTGCATAGCTGTTTAAGAGCATGGCACCAAGGCAAGAAAATCCACCAATGAAGAACATCAAGCTCAAACTAAGGCGTCTACCTAGGCGTGTTTGAATAATAAATGGGGCTCCAGCCTGAAAATATGTTATTAAAATGAAGTCCAAATATCATTTATTTGTGAGCAAAAATTTAAATATACTTGATCAGATTTATGATATTTTTTTAAAGTTCGTTTCGCGTTAGCATCTGTCAGGTTTTAGAGAAAATATTAAGAGTACGTTTCAATCCTTCACAGATTTTAAATTTCACTTAATACTTGGCCAGTTTTTTTATTCGCTGCCGCCTTTTCACCATAATCACGGAAAAACTATGGGTGATAAAAATAATTTTAACATTAACAATTTCTATCATCAGTTTCTAAATTGTTTTATTAAGAAAAAAAGATCTACAAATTTTGTAAAAAACTAAACTGAACATAAATTTTGGTTAAAAAACTAGCCATGCCTCGGTTGGCCCTGCCGGGCTTGATACGTTGGTTGTCTGTGCTCTTAAGATAATGTGATAAACAACAAAAAAGAGTTTTTTACATAAACACACCAAGAAGTTTGGGAAAGAAAATAAGATTGAAATTAATACTAATTGAATTTAATTAACAATGTAAAATATAGTGTTGAATATTTTAAGCGTGAGACCAGGGATCGGCATGACGAAAAAAAAATCGTATTGGATCGGATCGAGGAGGGGTGAAATATAAACTGTATTGGATCGGATCGTATCGAAGGGGGGTAAAATTTTAACTGTATTGGATCCGATCGTATCGGAGGGGGGTACAATTTTAACTGTACTGAATCGGATTGTTTCGGAGGGGGTTAAACTCAGACAGTTATAGTTTTATAAATTAAGCAAAAGTTAAACTCAATTTCGTCTATTATTCGTATAAAACTACCTTTGCCAATGCATCAAATAAAGCACAAAAGGCATTGTTTGCAAAAATGTCTCCAGATAAGCTCCCAGCATTCAGACCCAAGCCATAATATACCATTGAGGTAACCAACCAGCCCCAAAACATAATGAAAGTAATTAATCGCATATGCGTATATTTGAATAAATCAAGAGACGAATAATTTCCTCCTTTGTATTCATTTTCAAGTACCTTTTCTTCAAACATATCCAAGAATTTTTCATCGAGGGTACCCCCGGATCGATCGGAAATTTCCATTAGGACTTTTCGAGCTTCTTGATTTCGACCTTTAGCATAAAGCTGTAGACTGGGGTTATCAAAAAAGTAAAATTTTCGAAGATAGAAATAATTTCAAATCACCTTAAAAAACTAACGAACAAGTTTTTTTTCCATCACGAATTTTTGTTATTACTTTAGTAAAAACACTTTGAAAATAGCATTTTCAGATATAAAAGCTAAAGTTTATATTTAAAGAGAATGGAGACCTAAAAAATATTTTACTCTCTGGCGCTCCTGTTCGAAAAAAGGAAGTCAATTTTACCATTGACCCGAATTCCGTTCACAATTTTGAGTACAAAATCTAGACAGTTCACAGGTCACTATAGTTTCAGTAATTTTTTGTGACAAGTTTTGATGATAATCACCAACTAAGTCAGAAAGAAAAACTTAAAGTGTTTGACCAAAAAGATTAAAACATCCTTAAATAAGTTTTATTCATTATAAATGAGACCATAAAATCATCTATGGATTTATTAATCCACTTTTGCCATTGCACGGTCTCAAACTCTGACCTTGAACCGATTAAATCAAGACAGGCTTAGAGACCTATCACAAAATGTATCAAATACGATTTGATATCGGTAGTAACTAAAAAAATAAGTTAAATTTTTTTGGAATTTAATCTGAAATTTTCCCAAATTTTGTTTGTTTTTAGAAAATATAAGAGTTAATTTCTGCGATCTGGAAGCATTAATTGAGTGTTTATCCTGATGAATTATGAAATTCAACCAAAAACGGACTAAAATATTTAACCAAAATTACTTATAAGATTGCCATATCATACTTCATTCTGGTTAGAGATTATAGTTAGTACTTTAGTACGGTGTACTCTCAATTTATGTTCTTTAATTCAACTCAGCAAAACTTCTTCAGTTTGATTTTAGAAAAAAACATAATAATTTTTAATTAATTTTCGATATTATAGATCAAATTAATTTGAGAATTTTTATGATAATCTTTTGGTCAAACACTTCAAGATCTCCTTTTTTTCTGACTTATTAGGTGATTATCATAAAAACTGGGCACGAAAAGTTGTATAAACGTATTTAACCCAAAAAGCAACAAAGTAATCAGTTATAAATGGGTTTGCTTTAAGTGACCAAAATTTGTTCGCCGTGCTTGACCCCAATTCACACCTGTCATTTTTTTCTAAGCCATTTTGATAGGGGAAATTTTATTTTGGTCACTTAAAGCGCACGCTTTAAGTGACCAATATTTTCTCAACTCTCAAGCCTCAATAAATTGGTCACTCAAAGCGTGCGCTTTAAGTGACCAAAATTGTGGTCAATTTTTTGGTCACTCGGTAATTTAAAACTTTGATTTTGATTTGAACTTTTTTGCGAACTCTAGTTATGAAGCATCATTGCTTATAGTTTATAGGCAGGTCCAATCATATTGAGAGGTTTGTGGCAGGTTTAGACGATTTTGATTGGAAGCTCTGAAGGTACCAATCAAGTTTTAACTCTAGAGAATTTTTGATTTACCAAATTATTTGGATTTTGGTTTAAGTGACCACAATTTTGAACTTTTTTAATATGATGCGTCATAACTAGAGTTCGCAAAAAAGTTCAAATCAAAAACAAAGTTATAAATTACCGAGTAACCAAAAAATTGGGCACTTAAAGCGCGTGCTTTAAGTGCCCACTTTTTGAGCACTTGAAGCGCGCGCTTTAAGTGCCCACTTTTTGGGCACTTGAAGCGCGCGCTTTAAGTGACCAATTTTTTGGTCACTTAAAGGTCACTCTTATAAATACGACTCTTAAACATTCTAAAAGCTATTTTTATACAATTATTTTTATACATCATTTTTAGCTAAATTGCACACTTCTGCAAAATTAGGTGGTCTTGAGTTCTGACCTAATTACCCAGCTAATTTTGCCGAGGTGTTCAATCTGGCCATTTAAAATAGATTTTAAAATTTTGAAGACTCGTTCCGACAACAGATGACTGAACTGAAAAATGAAAGAAGTGTAGGAAGATTTGTAAAACGAAAATGAATCGAGTCTCGTTGAAAATCTGTCGTTTGCTTTCGATAAACCCGTACCCATCGAGGTGAGGTAGGAATGAAAAAATAGAGTACAAAAAATGGGATTGAAAATAATGCCATGTAAAGTTGCATATTATGCCAATCTCGGTTATAATATCCAATAACTGATAATAAGGCTATGCCAAGTTCAAAAAACTGCAAATGCTGACACCCGAGATAGGTTCGTGCTGAAAATGGAATAATTTTTTAAATTTAATTATTATTAATTATTATAAATTATTATTAATTATTATTAATTATATTAATTATTAATTATTATATTAATTATATTAATTATTATTAATTATATTAATTATTATAATATTATTAATTATTATTAATTTATTATATTAATTATAATTATTATTAATTATTATTAATTATTATTAATTATTATTATATTATTAATTATTATTTAATTATTATTATTAATTATTAATTAATTATTAATTATTTTATTATTATTAATTATTAATTAATTATTATTAATTATTATTATTATATTAATTATTATTATTATTATAATTATTATAATTATTATTAATTATTATTAATTATTATAATTATTATTAATTATTATTAATTATATTAATTATTATTATTATTTATTATTATTATTATTATTATTATAATTATTATTAATTATTATTAATATGGCTTTCGAATTTCCTCAAAATTTATCCGATCCTTTTGGTCCAAGAACTTCCATAATATAAACATACGATACAACGACGCAAGCGTGAGCAAACAGTCCAGATAAAAATCGGAAAAAGGTGAAAAGATAAGGGTCATGAATCCATACCAACACTAAGTTTGTGACAAAACCACAAACCATCGCGACCATCAAGCCCTTTTTTCGTCCGATTCGATCTGAAAAATAAATTTCAATTTCAATTTTTTAATAATGACTTTTCTGTGAATCTTGATATTAACACCTTGTGAATCATCATTCCTCATTTTATGCCTTCAACTTCTATCCAATCCAACTCAGCCAAATCCAGCCGAACCAAGTTTTCCCCATCTTCTAGTTAGATTTTTTCTAGTTAGACAATTAATTATAAATGGTCTTTTAGAGTGGTTGTTGAAATATAACCAAATTAATTTATTAGAAACCTATTTGAAATATTTCAACAATTTTCCGAGTCCCATTTTTATACCAGTCGGATAAAAATAATTTTACAAAGATTGTAACATACCTGAAAGGTTTCCAAATCCAAGCGCACCAAAGAGAAGACCCAGCATGAAAATTGAGGTTGAAATTGAACTGGTTTTAGATTAAAAAAATTAATTGACGAAAAACCTAAACAGTGAAAACAAAAATATTTAAAGATATTTCCCTTAAGATGCGTTTCACAGAATTATCACAGTGACTCAATAAAAAACTTTTAGCCCTTTTACGCCGAAAGCCATAATTTAATTTCAACTTGCTTTTTTGTTTGAAATGGCCAAAATGCAAACAAAATTTTTTCACGGAAAGTCATTATAAAAATTGTATATTGCAATTTAATTAAAAAAAATGTAATTTAAAGTTTAAGATGTCGGTTCTATTTGCAGTTTATAGCCTCTTGATGATAAATCATCATAGAAATGATCTAACATTTACCTATAGTCATACCCGGAGACTTGAAAAGAATTCTAATGTGAATATAAAAAAAATTCTTGAGTAAAATGACATTTATACTCAGTTGGGAAAGGCAACACTTTTATGCTAAACATTTTTAATAAGTATGTTTATTACATTGTAGCACTTCAAAAAATATTCCGTTCGGTACAAATTTATCTTCAAAGTTGTCAGCCGCTGCTTAACAATCAAAAACCGCTTTTGAAATTGCCTATGTTTAAGCTTGAAATTATTCGTGAAAAAAATTGAAAATCTTAATGGGGTTGTGGGTGTAGAATGTTGGAATTGCTGGGGAAATAGTCTTCTCCTCCAGCTGGACTGGAAGGATCGATAACGGGCAGATAAAAATAAATGAGATTAAAAATACTGGAGACTAAAACCTTCTCTATCAACTGCAAGTCAATTTTCAAATTCTGGTTAAGGGTGGCTTCACGGTGCCGTACTGAAAAACCGGTAAAAATATGTTCTCAATTCACAAAAGTGGTTAATTATCGGTCAATTTTTCTTTAAATTGATTCAAAAAAAAGATGCTTCGGTTTTTAGGCGGTTAAAATGAAATTCAGAAAATCTGTTTAATCTCGCTCAATTTTGCTTCAAATTGAATAAAACATACCATTTATGAAACCTATGAAGTCTGCGAAAACTCTCGTAAGTTGAAAAGGGAATTCTCTGTTTGTTTTTAGCGTGAAAAAAAGAATTCATTCTATATATAATTTCTATGCACAGGTGAGAGAAAAAAATAACAACACAATGATGCGTGCGTGGGTTGTTTCTTGTACGTGGTGTTGTCAAGAGCGACCAATCAGAGCGTTATGTTTTTTCGAAATCGTTTTTTTCCCACGATTCGAGAACAAAGAAACAATATTCTTCAACTCTTGCTTTATTTACACCAACAACCCCCTCAAGCTTAAAACTAAGAAATTCCAAAAACGTATTTTTATTTTTAAGCAGTAGCGGACAACTTTTTCTTCAATTTTTTTCTGTACTGAACTTTATATTTTTTCAGCGACAAAAATTAAAACATAATTTTTAAAATGTTTAGCACGAAAATTATTGTCGTTCCTACCTTGATTTATGGGCTTTAATAATTTTCAAAATATGACGGTACTCTTTCTTTAAATTTTTACAATATGTGAATCATGAGAAAAATTTTATATCTTCTGATATATCCTTTGTCACATTTTTGTTAATATCCCAGCCCTACTACTTAAAAACACACTACGTTTGATAATCAAGGCCGGGATATTTACAAAAGTGTGATAAAGGGATATAAAATTGATTTACAAAAATAAATTTATTTGGATAGGTTTGTTATATATGATATGTATATTATATATGATATGATATATATGAGATATGATATATATAATATATTAATTTGATTCAAAAATTCATCTTTATTTCTTTGTACCTCAGAGAATTTATAATCATTCCTGACAGGAACTATAGAGTCATCACAAACCCAGTTGAATTGAGTTATAGCAGTTTGAGTAAAGGTATTAGAAGGCGAATAAAAGTAACTTTTGTCACAAACTGAGCATTCGGCAACATCGGTTAAATTCAAATTTTTTGAGCACTCTTCAAAATCAGAAATAGTTTGTGCATTTGGGCAATTCCCCACCCAATCGACATTGTATTGTTTACAGGGATTGTGTGGTGATGCAAATGCAACGTTGCCATAAGATGAGCCATTCAGCTGGTCCAGCGAGTTAAAACAACGATAGTTTTCTGGCTTAGCATTCAGGACAACGGAACCGTTTTGAACTTGGCCTATTAAAACAAAATATGAGAAATGCGTTGATTTGATTGGTTGAGATGGGCTCTTTTTTGCATATAAGTGTCAGCCAATCAGCTGACTGTATCATTTCCGCCTCATTTAGCAACATTTAGATTGGGCTTGCAGTTGGTATTCGGGGTGGAGATCAGGCTTGTACATATGAGTCATATTTGTTCTCCTTTCTTGCGTAGGTTTAAGTAAAATATAAAGAAAAAGGGGAACAAACGCCACGCGAAATCATTCCCTTTTAATGAAAAATATTTCATCCTTGCAATCAAATTAAGACTTAATTGTGATGCAGCTATAGCCGAAAAACTTAGGTAATCCAATGTTTATTTTAGGAGAGATAGATTTTCAAGATTTGTCGTTTTGGCCCTTTAGCGAGTAAACTTGACCATTAAAGATTTAAGAGCAAGCACAATTTTAATTCTTAAGTCTTTTTTCTATTGTTACTATTTTAAGCGAAATTCATCTAGCGACCAGACCTCGGCAAGCCAGAGGCATTTGGCTTGGCTTAACAAGACGATGAAATTTCGTTGGCTTGTTTTTGCTTGACAAAGTTAACAATTTTGTTAGCTTGGCTTGACCAGACAAAAAAAATTTGCAGGCTTGGCTTGACAGCACGAAAACATTTGTTGGCTTTGCTTGAGTTTTTAACAAAAAAATTTAAAAAACTCCGGTACATGTGAAAAAGATCGAATCAAATCGATAGACTCGGCGAAAAAATCAAATCAAAATATTCGCCAACAAAATAAAATTTAATTAGACCCTTAATTATTTAACAAAATTTGAAAGGTAAAATTGTTTCAAAACAAAAGTTAGAGGTCTGCTAGCGACGACGACCTCCTTAGGCATCAACGGAAACTTAAAGTTTGACTGATCAATAATCAATTACTAATAGGTTCAGAGTTTTATGTTTAGTTTGTATTGTGGACTTAATTAGCTTGGCGCGCCAAGTCGCGACCCCAATTGTTTTATATCACACAATACACTCGACTTATCTTAGTTTAAGTATTTGTATTTGAGATGAAATAAATTTAAATGCTAATTGGAATGCGTTTTATTATAAGAAAGGACCTTTCTGAAAGGTACAAGTTACTCTAGAATTACTAGACTAAGAGCCCAAAAATTACAATGAATTTTCCTCACTAACTACAAATCGAATTATTGAAATTATTTTGGCAATAACATAAGCTTGCACAGAGCTTTAATCCAATCAAACAATTTATATTACAAGTATACTGTAAGTGTTAAACAAGTTAAAAAGTTGAATGAACGAATCAAAGGTGTCAATCAGGTTTCAGTAAAAAAAGCGTGAGCAAAAATGTGACATACTGTGAACTTTCGGAATTAAGGCCTAATTTGACATTTAATTTATCATATGTTTCTTTTATTCTGATTATATGCGCTGATTGGTTGGACATTTAACACGTGGTCAGTATTGCGCCACTTTTATTTCCTACGCACCTTCATCCACAATATTTATAGACGAAGCACTTCGCCCCTTAACTGCTTCAAATTGATTAAATTCAACCTGTATTTTAAATTCGACTCGAAGAATGCGATGGCTATCCTCAAAGCTTGTTTTGAAGGAAAAAAGCTAAAAATAGTTACTGACCTGATAAAACAACTGTATAACTGGCGGCTGCAAACAGCCATACTTGATAAATTGATATATGCGGAATACGTTTGTAAATAACATCAAATCCTTCCAACTGTTTTTCTTGTTTATCGGTGCTTGACCCTTTAAAAGTTCACAAAAACTTTAAGAGACAGTTACAGACATTTACGCTTTTTTATTTTTGTCCGTCCCTCTATGAGGACAATTTGGAGCCAGGGGTTTTTTTAACAAAAAAGCTTTAAACAGAAAATTTTTAACATAACATTGTTTAACAAACTATTTTTTAACAAAAACAGCATTTTTTAACAAAAAAGTTTTTTAAACAAAAACACCATTTATTAACAAAAAAACCAATAATAATAAAAAAAACATTTTTTAACAAAAAAAATATTTTTTAACAAAACAAAACATTTTTAACAAAACAAAACATTTTATAACGAAAAAAACATTTTTAAACAGAAAAAACATTTTTTAACAAACAAAACATATTTTCCCAATATAAAATTTTGAACTTTTTAAGACGTCTTTGCGTTTATTTTTGTTACAGTTTAATAATTAATGATGAGAAAGACGCTCAATGTGATGGTCTCAGCAAATAAAGATTAAAAAAGTTGCGGCTAAAATATTTTTCAAGCAGGAAAACTGCTCAGAATTCTACATTTAAACCGTAACCCTAGCCTTTCTCAAAAAACTGCTTTGCGTCGTTTTATATCGTGTACACTGAACACGAGTTTACCTAATCCTAGTTCTAATGCTTTCAAGATAGGATGATATCAGTGTACACATAAAATTATAGTGTACACTCGGGGCATGGCAAAACTTTTTGTCAACAAAAAACTACACGAGTTTTCAAATTTTGTTAGAAAATGTTTTCCCCATTCTGTACTTCATTAATAAAGCATAATTATAAATTATTTTTCAAAACACTAATAAATGCAACCAAGATATATTTTTGATATTCTTGAGTGAGGATTTTCACCTTCCAACAAATGTGTGTTCTTTTGATGAGTTTGAAACCCAATTTTAAAACTCAGAATTTTTTTTTTGTTAAAAAATGTTTTTTTGTGAAAAAATGTTTTTTTTTGTTAAAAAATGTATTCTTTGTTAAAAAATGTTTTTTTTTGTTATAAAATATTTTGTTTGTTAAAAAATGTCTTCCAGTTTTTCATCAAAATCGTATACAGCGGTTGACCACTTAAAGCCCCCCTAGAACTTTGGCCAAAAAGGGGGTTTTAACTGTCAGGGGGGCTAAGTGGTCATAGGCCGGGGGGTTATAATGTGGTCACAGGCCAGGGGGGTTATAAGTGGTCAAAAGCTTTTGGGTCTGAATAAAGTTTCTGAGAATGTATTTCTCGAGAGTGTTATATTCTAGATATCTGAACTTTATTTTCGCTTTTTACAAAAAATAATCGAAACGTGCTTTATTGCTCAAGGTATGTTATCAAAGCATACACATTCATCAAAGTAACGTTACAGTCCTCGCTCCCTGACTGGTACAACTCTAACGTTTGACCCGCCTTTTGGACCAATGAGAGCACCGGATTTTCACATTTTTGACCAATAAAGGCTTCGAACCCTTAACGAACCGCTGTATATTCCGTCGGATATATTTAAGGAAATTTTCGGTGTAGAGCAAAAAAAAAGTTTTTCAAATTTTAATTTTTTTAATTTTCTTGTCGAAACTTGTCGAAACTTGAGGTGATTTGAAGCGATATTTAAAGCCTATTGTTCAATAGCATATTTTGGAATCACTTCGAGTCTTGACGGCACTTGAAATTAGTTGTTTTTCTTAAATAACCCCACATTCAAGACGTCCCAAACAGATCACCCTTTGAGAAGATCACTGTTCACGATACCTGAGTACACCCGATAATCCACAGGCTATAGGATCTTTATTGTGTACGAGCCCGCGATAAACCATTTGCTTCTTATTCAATAAAATGTATTGTAACTGTCGTCATGTTATTTTATACATAATAATTTTGGACTTTGTGACATTGAAATTTGGCATATCCTTTATTTACTTGAAGTTATGAATTTGATGAGTTCAGTGATTATTTTGACGTTTGTCAGCATAACTGGAAAATAAAGTATATTGATTACGGCACCTCCTGAGCATTTTTGCCATTTTTAAGCAAAAATTTTCCTATAATTCAGCTTTTTGAAAACGACTCATCCGATTAAGTCTTTAGATAGCTCGAACTGAGCACACATATCTAGTGAATAATGAAATAAAAAACATTGGTCCGAATTAATTATCAGTTTTAGTTTAAAAATTGAAAAAAAGGTCTGATTTGGACGTTTTTATATTTATTTTTCCCTAAATATTTGTGCTCAGTTTGAGCTTTCTAATAATTCAATCGGATGAGTCGTTTTCAAAAGCCGAATTAAGTTGGTTAAAAAGTGGCAAAAATGCCCAAGAGGCCGCGTAATCGATATAGAAACTCATGTTTCAAAAAATAAAATAAACATGGCAAAAAGTAATAATGACGATTTAAATAATAATTCTGAAACATCGCTGACTCCATTATCGATACAAAAATTTAAACCAGCACCGTAGCATTTTGTACCGGTAATGAAGTCAGCAATTTTTAAGAATTGTTCTTGTTATTATCATTTTAACCAATGATCTATAGGCTATTAAGGGGGGTCGGTGCATTTTGACAGATTTGCACTTTTTCAATTTTTTTTTCTTGATGGGAAACTTTTTGCCACTTCGAAATTTTCGGATAAAAATCTTTTCGAACGAAAGTTGCCACTTTCGAGCTAACTTCGTTTAATCAGATTTTTTCAGATCGATTATTTTTACTGTATAAATCGTTTTTTAAAAACAGACTTTAAAAACGGGAGATTAAGATTGAAGGCGTCAAAATTAAGATAAAATAATTTTTTAATTTTTATTAATTAGTAATCGGGAAAAACGGTCTCGACCAGTGAATTAAATTTATTTTATTTGGTTTCATACTACTTTTACGTCCAAATCGGAAATTTAAAATTTCCAAAAAACTCAAAAAAAACCGAAATTTTGGCACATCGTAATAAATATGTTTCATAAGATGAATAAAATTAATTCAACTCAGTCGTCGGGACGGCTTACAAATTTGGCAAGTTTGAGTGAAATAATTTTTTTTTATTTTTGATTCACGAAGGTCTCAACCTTTACTTCCCAAACCATAATTTCGTTGCAAAAATTATGATTCAGAGTATAAACAAGAGCGAAGAAACAAAACAAGGACATATTTGAATTAAGTTAAAGATGGCATTCTCAATATTTTCAGCTGATAATTCAAAAAAAAATGAAAATTTTTGAACAGGAAATGAGGAAAATTTTCAAAATATTTCCAATTATTTTTGACCAAAAATCACAAAACCATGTCATATATATAGCATATAAAAAATATGTGGTCACCCACGCGAAAAGTTAAAGTTGCCATTTTAAAGAGTGTTTTTCGTTGATTAGAAAAAAAATAGTGAAGAAAAAAATTGAACAAAAAATACGGCATTTTTTCATAATGTTCGGAACTTTTTTAAAAATTTCTCATAATTTGTCGAATTCGAAAAGTTTAATCCGAACTCAAAATTTTTTAACCCATGTGAGCATATAAAAAAAATTCCGTCAATTGTGGCTCTGTGCTCACAAGGGTTGAAAAGCAATAATTCGAAAATTCTGTGGTTAAAAAAGTTGCCTGGATCATGAATTATTACTTTGATGGTAAATTGAGAAGAATATATAAACCCCGTAAAAAGTTTTTTATCAAGAGCCCATATTCGTATTCGTGAAAATGCACCGACCCTTTAACCTAATGATTCCATTTCACAAAACATAAGCTTTCTTAATCATCAAGTTTTCTGTTCATACTGACAACCGTTAAAATAGGCGCGGAACTCATCAAATTAATAACCTTAATGCATAAATAATATTGGCTTTGATGAATTACGTTGATCCAGAAATGTTGGACCAATTTAAAATTCGTAATTCTACCCATATACTACTTTTCAGCTTAATTTCTTCAAAATTACGATGTCATCAAGAGTTTTAATGAATATTTAAATTCAGAATATGTCAAAAATTTCTCTCTGATATTTGTCTATATCGAAAATCCTGCCTAGTCGTCAATTTATATGGAGCGTCATAACTTTTATAAAGTGACCAATTAAATCGCGGGATTCTTGAATCAAGTCGACAATCGGGTATTGTGATTGGACACTGGCTCAAAGTTATGACGCTCGAGATAAATCGACGACTAGGCATGATCTTTGATATATCAAGGTAGCAATGATATGGATTAAAGGCCCTCGACCAATAGATCTTGACTATTTGAATAATATAAAATGCTACACTATGATTGAGTGGCCGCCAAAATTTTAGCCGACTTCATTGGCTTATAAAATAATTAATGATTTTGATTGGCGCAATGATCCCGAGTATTTGTTTTACTTGGTGATAGGCACGATCTGTCGGTCGAGGTCTCAGTTCATATTCTTAATTTGACCGCAGTGAATGTCTTAACTATAGAAGTGGCGTCCGAAGAGTTGGTCGTTCGGAAACGACTCTTTTTAGCTAGTTATCAGAAAGCTCGAAAATCACTCAAATTTATCATTTGAGTTCATCTGGTGGTAGAACCTGTTAACCTTGATGACCGCCCGGCAACGACCAATCGTTTTTGGTCGATTCAGTTACTCAATTTCAGTTAAACAGTTTATTCAATTTGAGGCGCAGCATATGCTGTTCCAACCCCTTTGAATCAAAAACGGCTTTGTATTGTACAATACGTAGTTGTGTAGGGATGATCCCCGACCAGATTTCCTATCCCCATCGTCATTTTTTCCCTATCTTTTGCTTAAACCTACGCAAAAAGGGGATGGAAAACCCACGCAAAAGTCATCTCTTTTACAAGCCTTATATAGAATATATCCTTTTATTGCCCTCTGCGAAAGATTTGGGCCCTCAAAAACAAGGGAGGTGAGACAACAACGCGGTTTTCAAAAACGACTGAGGCGATTAGGTTCTTAGATAGCACAAACTGTGCACAAATATCTAGTGAATAATACAAAATGAAAATTGGTCCGAATCAGACCATTGTTTCTATTTTTCTCAGACCTTTCTTCCTATTTTTTAACAAAAACTAATAATTAAACAAGTTCAGTAATCTTAAAAAATAGAAAAAACCTTTTCACATGACGCGTTTTTTTCTCATCCCCGAATTTTTGAGGGCCCAAATCTTTCACAGAGAGGAATTAAGTGATATAATAAAGTCTATAGCAGGGGTCAGCAAAAGTTGATCGGATCGAACTTGATCAAATTGAATCGAAGTTAATCGGATCTGATCAATTTTTTTCGATCCGATTCTACCAGGTTTTTGTTAAACTCCGACCCGATCAAGTTGGATCCGATCAGGTTTAAAAAATCTTCGATCCGATCAAGTTCGATCCTATCACGTTTTTGAAATCTCCGATCCGATCAAGCTCGATCCGATCAGGTTTTGAAAATCTTAGATCCTATCAAGTTTGATCCGACCAGGTTTATCAAAACGGTCTGTCGACCCCTGGTCTATAGAGTCCATAGTATAGACTATGGACCATGATAGTTTATGTATATGACTATAGACCATAGACCATAGAATATAGACCATAGACTTTGGTCCTGTGGTAGAACTTTATTTTTTCCGCGGCACAGCCCGGCTGCAGAAATTTCAAGCAATTCTGCTCGCTCTTTAGGGTATTATCGCAAATATATTGATCGCACAAATTATTCTCACGAAAATTGCTGGGAAAAATTCTAATTTCAGTCGAGAATAACCCCATCCTCAAATCCCAGAAAATCGCTACAAGAACTTTTCGTCGAAAAGTTCAAAAGCTTAGTACCAATACTCAATAAGTTCGTTACCCATGACTCAAATAAAACATTTTAGAAAAAAATGAAAAGTACCTTAGGTTCAAGTCCTGATCAAATCATTTAAATTGGAATTTGAATTATGTGTCCAAAAAGTCAAAAATTTAAAAAATAATTTCAATTTATTCATGTCCCTTTACGAGGAAAGTAGATATTTCTTTCGAATTTGGTCTGGTACATAAGTACTACTTAAAGTCAAACCTTCTTCGTAAAGAGATATATATATCATTAATCAGAGTGGAAATTATTGATGTGAAATCAAAAATAATCCTGGCTCTGCGCTGACGGGTTTTAAGGCAAAAATAAAATTGAAAATGTCTCTAAAAGTCTCTTGTGAACCTTCCCCATAGAATGATCTTTTATTATTTGTTGATGAGAGTTGACGGAACGAAAAACGCGATTTCAAATCTAAAACTTAAATAAAGAAATTAATATTGACCTTCAGAATTCGTGACTAAGTGTTCAACATCAGAATAAAAAATTGAAAAACCTCCGCAAATGGAAGATATTCGTGAAATATTTTCAAAAGTGACCTCAGAGTATTATTTCCTCGATGATTAATTATCAAGATTTAATTGGGGAAAAAACCGAATATGAAAATTGGATATAATTTTTTATCATTAATCTCTGTAAAATCAGTTCCCCGAGATATTATCGATTTTTTCATACCATTTTAAAAGGTAAGTTCTGGCAACCAGATGGCAGAAAAATTATCTTACTCAAAAATTAAGTTTGAGCATTGTTTTGAAAAATTTCTTGAATCCCTTAAAAATTTTTCGTTTTTTATTTTGTTTTTTTCCTTCGTGAATACAAACGATTGTATTTTAGGCTTTCATTTTCCGACACAAGTCAAAAATTAAGTGAGACAAACAAATTACAATCTGCATAACAAATTTATTTTTTAATATGACGTCATCAATATTACGTCATTTAATTTAAGCTTGGGTTTTCTAAATGCGTCCCATAGTATTCTTTCCATTAGAAAAGAGTATTTTTCCATTTTTTTGTCTTATTCTCTCTACGTTTTCCTAACGGGGCATTCCATAATTTGTTTGGCAATTTCTCTCTATCTCTGAATTGGATTTTCATTAAAAATGGCTTTCTTTTTTTCGCAGCTCCCACGACAGCAGGCCGGCCGCGATCCTTAAAAATTGTTTTAAAAAGAGAAAAGTTTTGATTCTTCTTTTTTCCTAATTTTGTGAGGCGCAAAAATAATATTTTCAAATCAGTCAGACTGATTTAGTCTGATAAATTGTGTGACTTTGAGTGCCGCCTGTGTATGAGAAACATTGAAAATTATCGTTGTTTTTATCTAGGAATTTTTTGGATAAGACATAAAGGGGGAAAATTACGTGTTAATCTGGGTCAAACACCTTATACCTGTATTACAGCTTTATATAAAATTTTCCATTGGCTTCGAGATTTATTATTCGTACATTTTTTGAAAAAACTTAAAGTTGATAAGCGTTCGATTTATAATTATAATTTTCGAATCAGTTTATATTCGCATACGGAATTTTTGCAAATTTATTTCCAAATCACTCAGGCCTGCCGCGAAATTATTTTGACTTAACTCCGTAGTGTCTTTGCGCCATCCGTGGCGTTGCGTTTGAATTAAGCATTATAACCGAAGATTCATTATCAACATAATTTTTCAATGATAATCATATTTTCAAAGAATTTTCTACAGTCGTTTAAAAACAATTTGTTAAAAAGTTAATGAAAGGTTATCAAATGTGAAGAAGAAAATTAAAATTCTCTCATTTTCGCCGTTCTCACAAACAGTGCATAAATACACGAATTTAGGGTTTAATTTGACATTTTTAAATTGAAAATATTAAACCGTCGTCAATTTGAGCATTGCATCTGCAAAAAAAATTCAATGTTTTAATCATCATTCTCATGTAAAATGAGTCTTAAATTTTTTTGGAATAGTTATTTCTCGTGATTCCTTCTCTTCTTTCTTTCGCTTACGCATTCTTCTGTTATCAGTATTTCGGAAGTGATGACTTCTAGAGAGTAATTCTGTCTTTTTATTTTATTTGGTAAATGCAATTTTTAAAAAACATTTGTGACCTTTTTGCGACTTAACCGAACAGTTGTGACTATTTGAAAGATAACAAACGAACGCCGAAATCTTTGTCCAAATAGAAAACCACGCGATTTCAAATCAGCCAATCACATCTCACTTTTTGACAGGCCATGCCAATAACGTCTCGCATTTGGAATCTCTGAATAGTGACGATATCCCTTATGATCTTTTGAGGAATCTAAGAGATGTGGGCTGAAAAGAAGAGAAAGCGGCCTCATGAGTGGCTAGAAGGGGTCTTAGGAGTGTTAGGATTGGTTCCTTCAACCCACATCTCTTAGATTCCTCAAAAGGTCATAAGGATATCTTTTATCACCTTTCGGTTAGTGATGCGTAGCCACTACTCTTTTTGAACGTTGGGCTACGCATTCTAACCAAAAGTGATAAAGGGATATGTGACTCGGCTTTAAATGATTTTTTAATTTGCAGTAATGACAAAACTTCACAGAAATCAATTTTTACAAAAAACCGATTCGATCCAGTTTTTTTCGAAGTCTTCCGATCCGATCCTTATTTTGCGGTCTCCGCTCCGATCCAATTGTTTTGCGAGTCAACCGATCTGGTCCCGATACGATCTATTTTTTGATAATTCACCGATCCTATCCATTTTTTGCAAGCTAACCGATCCAAAAAAATTTGACTCCTGATCTGACGGTGTAGGACCCTTTAATTCATATTATTTTGAAAATAACTTTTATAAATAATGATGTTAACAAGTTTAATCTGCAGTCTTTATATGAGACTATCATCTCAGTTATCAGTAAAATACAGAGGTCGGTCTGAGTTTACCAAGTTCAATTTAACGAACGTATTTGTCAGCCAGGAAGAGCTCACGTAGACAAAAAAGTGTTTGTTTTGAAACTACTGTGAGGTTTTCAAACATCTACATGTATGTATTTTAACCTTTGATTCAAAAATTTACAAAAAATGTGTGTGGCCATATATTAACGAATTATTTTTTTATTTACAATTGAAGCCGGGTTTAAAATCAAGCCTGTATTAATCGGTTTGTTTCTACAAATTAAGCCTCATTGAAATGATGTCTGTAATTCAAATTAGGTCCGTATCACAAATTTTTTGGTCGTATCTAAGAATTTCCTCTTTATCTACAAAAAAAAGGTATTCCGTATCAAAATTATGTTATATGAGGGATAGAAAGGGATCAAAGGCGATGGGATGCATCCCTCTCTCCCTCATCTCATCCCCTTTTAATCCTCTTTTGGGGATAAAATAATATAAAATGGAAAAAATCGAATTATTTTTGGAGCCCTGATTTTAAGGGGTAGCATCAACTCGCAGACTGAGTCAATTTAACTAACGAAATTAATTAGCTTGTTTTACCTTTTTTGTGCTATTTCGTTAGTTGAACCAGAATTAATGGGCAGCTACTTATAAAAATAATTTTGTCTATTTTAGGAAAAATTTGAGTCCGAACTTTATTTTTGTATTCGTAAATTTAAAAAAAATTCAAAACATTATAAAAATTTTCCGCATTTTTGTCCAAAATTTTTCTTATTGTTTTTTGAAAAGTTGTGAATAAAATCAAAAAAAATAGCCACTTTAACTTTTTTCATGCATGTCTACATATTTTCTGACAGCCGTTTGAAAAATCAAAATCTTATTTTTTCATCATCCTGTCGAATTTTATGAAAATATTATAAATTTTCCGCAAATCATGTCCAAAATTTCAATTGTGGGTTTCGAATTCATATAAAATCAGATATATCACTTATTTATTTTTTTGTATCTATTAAATATCCGTATGTCAACTAATAAGTTGGTCGCGCGATTTTCATTTCTAAACATCGGGGAAATTTTAAACACTCGGCTGTACAGTCGATAACTGTCATTTGGCACTAAATTTTTAAAAAATTTATGCTAGTAAAAAATTCCAAATAAAATTGAGGTGTAATAGGCGCGGTATACCATTTTCATCGATAATTTTTTGGTCGACTTTTTCCCCCTATCTTTTGCTATAAAAAATTGCGTAGGCGTTAAAACTTCTCTTATTAACGAATAAAAATGTATACAATTGAAAGGTGGTGTGTTGATATCACAAACTTTGTCAGAAAACACTGTTTATAATTCTGTTGTAGTCAATGCAAAAAATAAAATTTTCAAACATTTTGAATATCTTCTAGAAATTTGCATTGGGAAAATAATAATATTTTCCGCCTACACATTTCTCTATAGACCTTTAGTTAAAGATAGGCTTTTTTAAAAGTCCGACCAAAAAATTATCGATGAAAATGGTATACCCCGTAATAAGGCGCCCATTTATTTAGATAGTAAGAACATTCTTTCAATATCAAAACGCAATTGAAGATCAATTTTTATCTCAAAAAAAGTTGTTTTTCTCTACTTTTTGCCATCTTTGCCATTTTTCATGGAAAAAACTTTCATATCAAGAAATTTTGTAATATGCAACATAGAAACCAGACTTTTAGCGCATTACACCCGACAATGTCTGAATTTATTAAAATCGCTCTCAAAAAAAATTCACTGGTCCGGTTAAGTTGGAAATGGAGTTCCAATGAAAGTGGTTTTTAATATTCCCACAGATAGTTAGTTATCGTTAACAAATTAAAAATAATTAACATTTGCAAGAATGGACACTTTTATTGAAGATAAAAAATAATTTCACATTTTTTTTCATATCCTATTACGAAGAAGGTAGATCAAAATGCCTAGGTAAATAACAAACCAATTACAAGGTAAAATTACAAGGTAAAATACAAACCAAATACAAACGAGAGTGAGACGGGCCAGCCAACCAATCAAATCCCTGAATGAACACAATATTGGTTTGTATTTTTACCTAGGCAATTTTGATCTACCTTCCTCGTAATAGGATAATATCGCTCTTGAAAAAATGTACCAATCTGCCGGATCGATGCACCCCTGAATTTGTAGATCGATACGACATTGTTATCGGTACCTCATTTTTTGCTCGGTAGGCCTACGTATGAATTATCCTCGGATACAAGTTGAGATGAGACCCTGACTTAGTTTTATAAGCTTTAATTTCTCCAAAAATAAAAGACGGTTGAATAAACAACACTGATGTACACTGACTGTACCCTTATCAAACGTTGTACCCTTATCCGTACGATTTTGGTCAAGATAAAAACGCTTATAAGCCTAAACGCCTATATCCCTTTATCACTTTTGGTCAGAATGCGTAGCACAAACGTTAAAATCACACGTTAAAGGAGTAGTGGCTACGCATTCTAACCTAAAAGTGATAAGGGATATTAGACGTGTATCATTATCTGAACGTTGTACCCTTATCCGAACAATTTTGGGCCGAGCCGAGGTGTTCGGATAAGGGTAAAGTCATGCAAATGAAATAATTACCCGGCTAATCTACCGGTAGGACATTTTTAAGTGACTATTGGTCACAAAAATAGTACTAAAATTGGTACTATGTATTCACTATCTAACTTTTTACTACAACGGTCATGTGACAGTAAAAAAGTTATTTTATTGCTTATAAAAGACTTGATATCGGCGAAAATATTGGCATGGTGAAAGTACGGACACATAACAACACATTGATAGCTCTGGAATAATTACATTTTTTTTATATAAATATTTTCTAATAAAGCATTTAATGCAATATTTTTAAATAAAGTTTGTCTCGAGTTTATTGGTAAAGATTGATAGTTTCCTTGATTAATTAGAGCAAGTTAAACTCCCGGGAACAAACTTTGGGAAGAGCAAATAGTGGAGCCTACACTAGTGGATAGTTCCAGTTTCCTAGCTTAAATTAGAGATCGTTTCGAGCAATGCTGTATGGCTTCAAATTGAACTTTTATATTACGGTAAAATATTTTTTTCATCAGTTACGGGGGGAGGTAACCCCATATCCCTTTTATCACCTTTGGTTAGAATGCGTAGCCACTACTCTTTTAACGTGTGATTTAACGTTGTGGCTACGCATCTAACCAAAAGGTGATAAAGGGATATATATATATCGCCGGCCAACTCGAGAAATTTCAAGATTCCAGCTAAATTCGTGCAAGTGCCGAAATAGCCAATATCGTCCTAAGTATTTCAATTTTTATTACAAATAACCTGAGTGCGTCATGAATGACGTCATATTTTTAAATTAAATTTATTGGTGGACTACGTGATTCTACACGTTTTGATATTTAACTTCTTGTGACCTTATGATAAAACTCCTTCTGAATTAAATAAATTCGAACATGAACGTGATATTGAATGTAACGCGTTTTTCATTTTTTTTAAGGAAAATTTTTTTTGGTCCCCATATCGACAAAGTGCGAAATATTGCATAATTTTTTGGAAAAATCACTTTCGGCGATATTGAGCTTCCTTCTGATTTGTTTGCGAAATCAGTGTTGAGTGACTGTCTGCGACGATTAATTTTGTTAAATTAACTTTTTTGAGAAACATTATAGTTGATAAGCCTTTCGATTCATTCTCATTCACAACAGAATAATTTTGACTAGATCGGTTTCGGAGAATTAAACTCCCGCAGTGTCTTTGCGCCATCCATGGCGCAATGGCCTTTAATCGCAATTTAGGACCTTAATCATGTATGAATGAAAATTTACAAAGTGATCGACTATTTGGATAATTGACGTTTGTGCGTTTTTTTTCGAAATTTTTACTGTATTACAGTACTTATTTTTTGCAAAAAATTTAAAACATCAAAAAGCCTTTGATCCGGATCAAAAAAAATTAAGATTTTCTCATTACACAATAGCCCGAAAATGATCACGTGACCGTATATTTAAGGAAAAAGGTTGGTAAATAGTACTGTTTTTTTCAAAAATTGCTCAAATCAATTTTTGAAAAAAGTGAAGTGGTCTCTTAGAAGTTTAAGACTTTTTCCCATACACCAAAGTCCAAAAACGATCACGTGACCTTCAATTAGGAAATAAGGTTTTGGTTCAAGTAAACAAATAGTGACAAATTACGCCGAAAATTTTTTGGGCCAATAAACGCCTGATTCAAGAGTTTTGAACAAATAATATTTTCCAAAAACGTCACGTGATCTCATTTTCCGAGAAATAAGGATTAATTTATGACATATTCCAAACCTTATTTTGGATTATTTCGTCACGTGATTTATTCGGACTTTGTGTAAATGTGAAAAAAGTCTCAAAAACGTTTGAAGTTGACCCTGGAATTTTTTGACGTAATTGAGTACTTTTTTAAATACTGTACTATGTTTTTTTTTCAAAAGTACTCAAATCACGTGAAGACCCCTAAAAGAATCGTAACGAATTTCTAAAACTTTATTGCATTACTAGAATAGAAAAATAGAATAGCTCTATATAATAGAATAGCTCTATTTAA
>SCLH01002179.1:150379-175340 GCA_004367855.1 Oikopleura vanhoeffeni | reverse complement strand
GACCGCGATTTTTTCGCACTTTTTAAGGCGCCAACCTATAAAGCAACAGTGGTTAATTTCGAGAGATTTTACATAGAGCGCTTTTATATAAGTACCCCTCATGGAAAAACCCGATTTTGTGGTTTTTGAGGGCGAAGTATCTTAAAGACTACTCATTGTTGGGAACCCAATAGTTTGAATATAATGTAATATTTGAACAAAATCTGACATATGCAGAATTATAATTAAAGATGACTGATTGCTCGCCGATCAGGAAAGAGCTTCAAAATAGAATTCATTTTTCGTCACAAAAAGCCTATTTCTGGCTTTGTTCTAGGTCATTGGTACCAAAATATTTGCTACATTGGGGATAAGAATGAACCATACTGAGGCCCTTAGTTTGTTGGTATATTCCTTTAGGTGTTCTGACCTTAGTAAATCTCTTAAGGTTTTTAGAAGGAATTCTTAAAGGATTCTTCGTGGTGGTGGTGGCAATAAAACACCTTCCTCATTTTTATAACGAAAATATTTTTTTGGGATTTTCGTATACTTTATTTAGTATAATAGAAATTACTCGAACAACATTTATTGAGCTATACATTTTCTGTATATCGTTGCTGATACATTGTTGCTCGTCAAATTTTAAATTTAGTCCGTATCTTGAATAAATTTTTGTTTAATATTTTAGTATTTTTTAATACTGTAACTACATTCGTTAACCTAACGATTTAAGAATCGCGTTTAAGGGGTATTATCTGTCTTATTAAATGAAGGCCTTAGAGGCATTAAAAATGCTCCAATTGATACGGGGTGATAATTAAGTGTACTAAGAACCCAATCATCAAAAAAAAATCGAAAATTTCGCATTTTTTTCGATTTTTTTCTAAGATCTGTTTTCAAAAGATGAGAGTTAAAAGTAACGTTTGCTCGAATTTGAACCACTAAAACTTCAAATAATATCGCCTTGACGTAAGCAAGCTTTCTCATCAGTGTTTCACTGGCTTCTTTTGAGCCTACTTTTTAAAAAAATCAAAGCACTTTTTTTTCGGAAATTTTTCGGAAAATGACCAAAAAAATCATATTTCGAGTTTTGCTTGAAATTGCAAAAAAAGCCCGGTGAGAGCTCTTTTAACAATTGTTCTTTAGGAGATTACCTTGGATAAAATTGAGCTATTTTGCCAAATATATTCTCAGAGGAGATAAGATTTTGACAGTCTGAAATGTGCTAAAAATATCGTCGGTTATTTGGCGTTTCGTAGAATTGTTTCCGTCGCCGGACAAAAAAAAGGCCGGTGAAGAAAAGATTGACGATACTACGTTACGTGAATCTGTGAAAAATTTGAGCTCAATTTGATATACGCTGGGAGGAGATAGTTTTGTTGCAGTTTGGAAAGATTGGTCGACCTTTGTTAGCCCCCAAAAAAAGAAAAAAAAAAAAAAAAAAAAAAAAAAAAATACAATAAAAAAAAACAAAAAAAAAAAAAAGAAAAAAAAAAAAAAAAAAAAAAAAAAAAAAAAAAAAAAAAAGAAAAAATAAAAAAAAAAAATTACGTTGTTGTACCTATTGGTGTAGATGGTCAAGAAAGATATTTTGTGATGTTGATGTTGTTCCGCAGATTTAAGGATAGAGTTCTACAAATCTAGCATTTTTTCGGTTTTTTCTCATGAACGTGTTAGTTTTCAGGATTATTCATCGTGTAATGATGTTCGAATTTATCCAGATATACGCCCCTTAACGCTGGTACTCCACGTCAATGCGCAATGGACACTAATGTGCATCGCCGAGCTGGGACTCCTCTTGTGTCGACCACACGAGTGTCTCTGTAGAATTGTAACCGGCTGAATATGTTATTATTGAGATGTTGCACCTGATGATTATACAGAAATTGTGCTGAAATTTTCAAATATTCGGAGATTGATAAAACTGGATTGCATGAATACCTCTGAGGTGTATATCCGCTCGGGAAAGACAAAGGCAAAAAGGAGTTTTGAGTGCTGCCGGCTGTTGAGGTCAGGAAACGACTCAATAAACAAACCCCTCTCACAGTTTATAGTGTGCAAATATGTTTGTCAGTCCGGTGAATAGTCAGGGAGAACTGAAGATTGTCGGATCCCCGTAATATCGTAAATTAGAATTGCTGTGAAGAGTTGTTTTTTCAGCTTCCGATTTTTTGCGAAGGTAGGCTCGAAGACGAAAGCCAGCGGAAACGACTTAACATAAAGTTGGCTTACGTCAAGCGGATATTTTGAAGTTGTTCAGTGGTCAAATTTAAACAAACAATATTTTTTGAGCTTAATTCTGGAAAAAATATTAGGAAAAGAATCGAAAGTAATGCCTCTAAGGCCTTCATTTAATAAGACAGATATACCCCCTTAAAGCGATTCTTAAAATCGTTAGTTAACGAATGTAGTTACAGTATTAAAAATACTAAATTATTTAAACAAAAATTTATTCAAGATACGACTAAATTTAAATTTGACGAGCATACATGTATCAGCATCGATATACAGAAAATGTATAGCTCAATAAATGTTGTTCGAGTAATTTCTATTATACTAAATAAAGTATACGAAAATCCCAAAAAATATTTTCGTTATAAAAATGAGGAAGGTGTTTTATTGCCACCACCACCACGAGAATCCTTTAAAGAATTCCTTCTAAAAACCCTTAAGAGATTTACTAAGGTCGAAAACCTAAAGAATATAACCAACAAATCTAGGGCCCAGTTATGGTTCATTCTTATCCCAAATGTTAGCAAATATTTTGGTAACCATGACCTAGAACAAAGCCAGAATAGGCTTTTTGTGACGAAAATCGAGCAATCAGTCATCTTTAATTATAATTCTGCATGTCAGATTTTTGTTCAAATATTACATTATATCAAACTATTGGGTTCCACAATGAGTAGTCTTTAAGATATTCGCCCTCAAAAACACAAAATCGGGTTTTTCCATGAGGGGTACTTATATAAAAGCGCCTTATGTAAAATCTCTGAAATTAACCACTTGTGCTTTATAGTTGGCGCCTTAAAAAGTGCGAAAAATTCGGGTTTTGTTCGAATGCTGATTAGGACAGGGGATTTAACATATTTTGAATAGATATTTTTTATTTCAATAATACGGTATTATTAATACCACATTTTTTACTAGTTTCGATTTATTATCATTTTCAAGATTAAATAGAAATAAACTAAATAATGTAAAGTAGACTTTCTAAAAGTATAAATATTTTTATACATGTATCGTATTTTATTTAACAACGTTTCGCTAGGCCAGCAACATTTCAAAACATCAAAGTTCTCTAAATAAACTAGTACATATTTTTATTATTTTGATTTCAGTACCTAAAATTTATCTGCCGTTTGATACTAGTGTCAAGTTTTTGCGGCAAAAAACAATAAAAGCAGGACTTCAATGACTTCTAGCAGTCTATAAACCGTCTAAAAATCAATTTTTTGCTTGCATTTATGGATTTATATGCCTTCACTAGTTGGTTGTCCGAGGATTTTTCTTATCTCTTAATTCCGGGAAGAGGGTTCATTTTTGGCAAATGATACTGAAATCGTCGCATGATATACTTAAAATTGGCCCTCTTTCCGGATTCAAGATTTTATAATTTTTAAAAATCTAAGAATGCTCTTTATTCAAATTTCGAATAAAAATTTGTCAATAAATAAAGGTCTCTTGATTGACGTCCTAAGTTTAATTTTTTTTATATAAAATAGAAACTTCCAAATTGAAAGTTTTAATAAGAAAACCTCAAAAAACTATATCGGAAAAAATCAAATCGCATTCCGTCTATATCTTTCCCGAACCAAAGTACCTCTCTATAGTGAAAAGGGTATCTAAATCGCTAACATTTCGGCTTTTGGAAACGTTTCATAAGATTAAGATCGCTCAAAATGACCAAACAAATTGAGAGAAAATCAAGCAAAAAAATCTGATCTGTTTTTTGATTTTTTTTCAAAAACTTGTGATAACAAACTAAACAATTTCAAAAAATTTGTGAAAAAATAAAAACAATGGTCCGGTTGACTATAACTATGAAGAGTCTAACTATGAAGAGTCCAACTATGAAGAGTCACTTAGGTTGAGAAAAAGATATTCTTGTATTCAAAAGAAAGGGTGTATATTATCTCCAGACTTTCTGTACGCCAAAAACAGACTGTATTATTGCAAACGAATGATTGAAAATTAATGAAGGTGATTTGTAAAGTAAATTTCATCGACCCCATTCGATCCTTTCTGCTTAGAGTCTGCTTTGAAAAAGACAAATTATTGATGGTTTATGTTGATTGATGAGAAGCTAATAGCGACCATTTGACCTTTCGTCATGTTTTCTTCCTTAATTGCTAACAATTATACAAAACACCTATTTAAAATCATATTTATTATTCAAAAAGTGATCAAATCATGTTGGCCAGATGGCTTTTAATTGATATTTATAATCATTTGATTCTATAGTCGGAATCTAACCTATTTTTAATTTTTTTCGACGCTATTTTGTAATACAATACTAATCGTGGAAGTGGGTCCGAGCGTTGCGTAGGTTGGAGCACTTAACATGGCGCTATTATGATAAATTTTATCGGTAAGATAGTAAATCGGCTATTTAGTAAATCGGCTATATTTCAGAAAATTGGAAAGTTTTTGGAATTTCTGAGATTCTAGAATTTTTGAGATTGAGCTCGTGGGTTCAATAAAATAGCATTAAAAGTTAGTGATAAGCCCGCATTCAAAAAAATATTGTCAGGCATTCCTTTTTCGAACATAAATTTTAATATTAAAATATCATATATGCAATTTTGAACTTTTTAGTTATTTACTGATTTTTAAAAAAATTGATTATTTTCAAATATTTTTAGTAAATATAGCCGATTTACTAAATAGCCGATTTACTATCTACGTTGTTACAAAATTGTTTGGAATATGTAAATTAAGAACCACCACCCCCTTAATATGGTAATTTAGATTCGAAGGAATTATAGAACACACTGATCCTTTCCGAGAATATGATAAAGAAACAGGAAAAACTTTTTGTCGAGCTCTTGCTGGATCCTGTTTTCACCTTCAATATCACAGGCGGATAAAGTATGACAAAGATGACAAATGGAAAAAATGTGCAACCGAATCTTGTGCCCCAAAATCTTTTAATTTTGCTGGATGTGCGGTTAATGCCTCAAGGCAACTCCAAGAGTATGAAAGTAAGCATTTCACGCGCGCAAGAGAAATTTTTTTTCGAAATGAAGATAAAAAACGGATAGAAAAAGTTAGTCAATTTTCTGGATTTTGATTGGTTTAAATTTCAATCAATCAGAATTCAGGTTTTATTAAATTGTTTAAGTTTGTAACTGCCTAATGGCTAGATATATCAGCAATATTTAAAAAAAATAGTCTTGGCAGATTTCTCCGCCGAGCGTTAGTATAACAGCTAACTATATCCGATTAGTAGCTATTAGTAGCTTGTTTGTATACGATTAACTTGAAATTTCAAATCTTTAAAATCTGAACTTATGTCCATATCTTTTGTACTTCTTGATAATATATCAATGATAAAGCTAATTTGTTTAGTTAAAATGGTTGATCTCAAAAATTGGATTTTCCCTGAGACCCTTAAAATAAAGTCAAAAAACGGGTTTTCGTCCATTTTAGCGCTGGATGATTTTTTATAGATAAACCGGACCTATGGGTTCTGCGCACGTTTTTTGTGGTCCATAAAAACTATAAATGTTTTCTCTATCTTGAAAACTCAGGGAGGAGATACATTTTGAGGTGAAAATATCGCCACTTTTGATAGCTCGTTTCTGATTGGTCATCCAATTTAAATGCAACCAGTACTCCCTCAATGATAACTAATTCAGAGATAAAAATGTTATTTTTCAATTAAGGATAATGGTCAACTTTCATAAAAGATATTTCAAAATTTAATCTGATATTTTCAGAAACCAGACAACAGGATGGCGGTCAATTTAATTTGAAGCATTTTAATCAAGAAGAATTTCCTGGAATGTGTGAGGGAGTTGACCAAAAACAGGTCATAAATAAAAAAACTTACCGACAACATAGCAACTATAATATGAAAGAATATCATGGAATGAGCAGAATTCATCACGTAAATCATGGAGATGAAACATTTAGCAGAGTTTATTGAGAACGGGATAATATCAAAGCCAGATTAATAAATTTACAATATGTGGATTCATATTATATGGATTTAGGGCCGTTAACCAACAGAGCGTGACTATTTGAATGATTCAAAATTCGAGACTTTGATTGCGCAGCCGCCCGGGCGCGCCCAAACTAGAGCCGATTTCATGGTAGGATCTCGACTGTGAACGTCCTATTGACTCTATATAAAGTACCACACCTGGGGAAGAGAGAGGGCCGAGGTGTAGTAGCACTGCGAATCAATACGAGGCTAGTAACCTTAATATATCATACAATATACAGTATAATTTATTCTTGATTTACAGGTAGTGTTTGATAAAATATATTGAAAAAAAAGAAATGATAGATGAAATTAGGGTGTCATCTATCTTGGAAGGTCGATGTAGTTGAGTTAGGTGACATCTAGATGAAATAGTCTAATTTAATTAAAAATAAACAAATTTACATAAGACGATTTGAAATAAGAAATTTTCAAAACTCAAAAATTGACGGTCATTTTTTCCGGTCATTTTAAGACGTAGGATTTTTTTCATTAAAAAAATGCAAACATCGGGATCGTAAAATTTATAATCAGTGAAAATCCTTAAAGTATAATCATAATAATGAAACTAAAAGAAACTTATTGATAATTTGCACATTTTAATATGATTTAATTTTTATTTACAATTATTTCGCGGAAAATGCGGGCAAATAAATTATAATGTCACACATCTGCTGTTTTGCGGATTGTAATCTTTTAGGAACTCTAAAGGAATAACTTAATCGATTCCCACCGAGACAGGTGAGAAACTGTAAAACTGAAACTGACTTTTGTTTCATTAAACAATTATTAAATAATTAATTTAATATTAACTAACTGTTAATCACGGATAATATGTATCACGTATAATATCCCTTTATCACCTTTTGGTTAGAATGCGTAGCCACAACGTTAAAATCACACGTTAAAAGGAGTAGTGGCTACGCATTCTAACCAAAAGGTGATAAAGGGATATATAATTTGGCAAAAATTTTCTGAGAGCCCGTTTTGCCAAATTACAATTTCATAGGTCTATTTTAAAATGCAGAGTTTGATTTTTGCAAGCATCCCGTGTCGTATTGTATCGCTATTATACCCTTCGAATAGTCATAATCTATCTGGTCATTTTAAGTCTCATAATTTAAAAAAAAAAAAAANAAATATGATTTTTTTGGTCATTCTTCCAGAAATTTCCGAAAAAAAAGTCTGCTTTGATTTTTTTAAAAAGTAGGCTCAACAAGAAGCCAGTATGAAACACTGATGAGAAAGTGCTTTACGTCCAAGGCGATATTTTGAAGTTTTAGTGGTTCAATATTCGAGGCAAACGTTTACTTTTAACTCATCTTTTTAGAATAATACACGTGTAGAAAAAAATCGAAAAAAAATGCGAAATTTTCGATTTTTTTTTGATGATTGTGGTTCTTTAGTACACTTAATGTATCACCCCCGTATTCAATTGGAGCATTTTTAACGTGCTCAAAGGCCTTTCATTTAACTAAGACCAGATTAACCCCCTTAAAGCGCATTCTTAAATCGTTAGAGTTAACGAATGTAGTTACAGTATTAAAAATACTTAATTATTTAAACAAAAATTTATTTCAAGCATCGGACTAAATTTAAATTTGACGAGCACAATGTATCAGCATCGATATACAGAATAATGATATAGCTTCAATAAATGTTGTTCGAGTAATTTTATGTATACTAAATTAAAGTATAACAGAAAATCCCAAAAAAATATTTTCGTTATAAAAATGAGGAAGGTGTTTTATTGCCACCACCTACACGAGAATCCTTTAAGAATTCCTTCTAAAAACCCTTAAGAGATTTACTAAGGTCGAAAACCTAAAGAATATATACAAACAAACTAAGGGCCCAGTTATGGTCATTCTGTATCCCCATGTTAGCAAATATTTTGTAAATGACCTTAGAACAAAGCCAGAATAGGCTTTTTTGTGACGAAAAATGATATCTATTTTGAAGCTCTTTTCTGATCGTCGAGCAATCAGTATCTTTAATTATTAATTCTGCACATGCAGATTTTGTTCAATATTTACATTATATTCAACTTATTGGGTTCCACAATGAGTAGTCTTTTAAGATAATCTCGCCCCAAAAACCACAAAATCGGGTTTTTCCATGAGGGGTACTTATTATAAAAGCGCTTTATTGTAAAATCTCTGAAATCAACCACTTGCTGCTTTATAGTTGGTGCCTTAAAGAATTGTGACGGAGAAAAATTCGGGTTTGTTCGATTGCTGATTAGGACAGGGATTTACATTTTTGAATAGATATTTTATTTTCAATAATACGTATTTATTTAATACCACATTTTTTACTAGTTTCGGTTTATTATCATTTTCAAGATTAAAAAAAGTAAACTAAATATGTAAAGTAGACTTTCTAAAGTATAAATATTGTATTATACATGTATCGAGTTTATTTAACAACGGTTTCGCTAGGCCAGAACGTCTTTCAAAAACATCAAAGTTCGCTAAATAAAACTAGCACATATTTTGATAATTTTGATTTCAGTACCTAAATTTATTCTGCCGTTTTGATAACTATGGTCAAGTTTTTGCGGCAAAAAAACATAAAAAGCAGGACTTCAATGATTCTTAGCAGTCTATAAACCGTCTATAAAATCAATTTTTTGCTTGCCATTTATGGATTTATATGCCTTCACTAGTGGTTGTCCGAGGATTTTTCTTATCTTCTTAATTCCGGGAAAGAGGGTTCACTTTTGGACAATGGATACTGAAATCGTCGCATGATTACTTTAATTGGCCCTCTATTCCGATTCAAGATTATAAATTTTTAAAAATTCTAAGAATGTGCCTTTATTCATAATTTCGATAAAATTTGTCAATAAATAAGCCTCGTGATTGACGTCCTAAGTTTATTTTTTTTTTGATATTAAAATAGAACCTTCCAAATTGAAGTTTTATATAAGAAAAACTCAAAAAACTATATCGGAAAATCAGAATCGCATTCCGTCTATATATCTTTCCCGAACCAAAGTTACCTCTCTATTTAGTGAAAGGGTATCTAAATCGCTAACATTTTCGGCTTTTGGAAAGTATTCATAAGATTAAGATCGCTCAAAATGACCAAACAAAATGATGAGAAAATCAAGCAAAAATCTGAATTTTTTTGATTTTTTTTCAAAAACTGTGATAACAACTTAACAATTTCAAAAATTTACTTCTCATCGTGAAAAAAATAAAACAGATGGTCCGGGTTGACTATATACTAGGAAGAGTCTAACTATGAAGAGTACCAACTATGAAGAGTCACTTAGGATTGAGAAAAAGATATTCTTGTCATTCAAAAGATAAGGGTGTGTATATTAATCTCCAGACTTTCTGTACGCCAAAACAGACTTTAATTATATGCAAACGAATGATTGAAAAATTATGAAGGTGATTTGTACAAGTAAATTCATCGACCCCATTCGTCCTTTACTGCTTTTAGAGTCTGCTTTTAAAAAGACAAATTATTTGATGGTTTATGTGATTGAATGAGAAGCTAATAGCGACCATTTGACCGTTTCGTCATGTTTCTTCCTTAATTGCTAACAATTATACAAAACACCTAGTTAAAATCATATTTATTTATTCAAAAAGTGATCACAATCATGTTTGGCCAGATGGCTTTAAATTGATAGTTATATATCATTGATTCTAATAGAAAATTGATATTTATATCATCATTTGCATATTCTATAGATCGGAATCATAACTGATTGTTAATTTTTTCGACGCTATGTGTAATGACAATCACTAATCGGTGGAAGTGGGTCCGAGCGTTGCGTAGGTTGGAAACTTAACATGGCGCTATTATTGATTAAATTTTTCGGTAAGATAGTAAATTCGGTATTTAGTAAAAATCGGCTATATTTCAGAAAATGAAATGTTTTTGGGGAATTTCTGAGATTCTAGAATTTTTTGAGGATTGAGCTTGTCGGGTTCAATAAAATAGCATTAAAATTGTGATAAGCCCCATTCAAAAAAATATTGTCAGGCATTCCTTTTCGACCAAATTTTAATGATTAAATAATCATATATGCAATTTTGCAATTTTTAGTTATTTTACTGATTTTTAAAAAAATTGTTATTTTCAAATTATTTTTAGTAAATATAGCCGACTTTACTATAATAGCGAATATTACTATCTCACGTTGTTACAAATATTGTTGGAATATGTAAATTTAAGAACCACCACCTTCCCTTAATATGGAATTTAGATTCGAAGGAATATATAGAACACCACTGATCCTTTCCGAGAGAATATGATAAAGAAAACAGGGAAACGTTTTTGTCGAGCTCTGTGTGATCCTGTTTTCACCTTCAATATCACAGGCGGATAAATGATGACAATAGTGACAAATGGAAAAAATGTGCAATCGATCTTGTGCCCCAAAAGATCTTTTTAATTTTGCGGATGTGCGGTAATCTTCAAGGCAATCTCCAAGAGTATGAAAGTAAGCATTTCACGCGCGGCAAGAGAATTTTTTTTTGAAAATGAAGATAAAAAACGGATAAGAAAAAGTTAGATCAATTTTGCTGGATTTTTGATTGTCGTTTAAATTTCAATCAGTCAGAATTGCAGGTTTTGATGTAAATTGTTTAATTTTGAAAGCCTAATGGCTAGATATTCAGCAATTTAAAAAAAAAATAGTCTTGGCGATTTCTCCGCCGAGCGTAGTAAACAAGACTATAGCCTTAGTAGCTATTAGTGCTTGTTTGCTATAACGATTAACTTGAAATTTTCAAATCTTTAAATCTTGGAACTATGTCCATATTTTTGTACTTCTTGATAATATCATCATGATAAACGCAATTGTTTTATTCAAATAGGTTTGAATCTCAAAAATTGGATTTCCCTGAGACCCTTAAAATAAAGTCAAAAAACGGGTTTTCGGTCCATTTTAGCGCTGGATGATTTTTATAGATAAAACCGGACTATGGCGTTCTGCGCACCGTTTTTTGTGTGTCCATAAAAACTGATAAATGTTTTCTCTATCTTTGGAAACTCATGGGAGGAGATACATTTTGAGGTGACAATATCGCCACTTCTTTGATACTGTTTCTGATTGGTCATCAATTTAAATGCAACCAGTACTCCCTCAATGATAAACTAATTCATGAGATAAAAATTGTTATCTTTTCAATTAAGATAACTGGTTCAGAACTTCATAAAGTATTTCAAAAATTTAATCTGTATATTTCAGAAACCAGACAAACAGGATGTGCGTTCACATTTAATTGTGAAGCAATTTTAATCAAGAAGAATTTCCTTGGATGGCGTGTAGGGAGTACCAAAACAGTGTCATAAATAAAAACTTACCGACAACATAGCAACTTTAATATGAAAGAATATCATGGAAATTGAGCAGAATCATCACGCGAAATCATGGATGAAACATTTTAGCGAGAAGTTTATTGAGAACGGGATAATACAAAGCCAGATTAATAAATTGTACAATATGATGGAGTCATATTATATGGATTTAGAGGCCGATTAACCAACTAGAGCGTGACTTATGTTTGAATGATTCAAAATTCCGAGACTTTTGATTTTGCGCAGCCGCCCGCGGCGACGCCCAAACTTAGAGCCGATTTCCATGGTAGGGATCTTCGACTGTTGAACGTCACATATTGACTCTATATAAAGTACCACACCTGGGAAGAGAGGGGCCGAGGTGTTAGTAGCACTGCGACATCAATACGAGGCTTAGTAACTCTTAATATATCATACAATATACAGTATAATTTATTCTTGATTTACAAGTAGTGGTTATGATAAAAGTATATATGAAAAAAAAGAAATGCATAGATGAAATTAGGTTGTCATTATCTTGGAGGTACGATGTATTGAAGTAGGTGACATCTAGATGAAATATGTCTAATTTATATTAAAATAACAAATTTACATTAAGACGTTTGAAATAAGAAATTTTCAAACTCAATAAATTGACGGTCATTTTTCGGTCATTTTTCATTAAAAGTAAAAAAATTGCAAACAATCGGGATCGTTATAAAATTTATAATCAGCTGATAAATCCTTAAGAGATATAATCTAATAATGAAACTTAAAAAACTTATTGTATGAATTTGCACATTTATAATATGATTTTAATTTTTATTTACAATTATTTCGCGGAAAATGCGGGCAATGACATGATTATAATGTCACACATCTGCTGTTATTGCGGATTGTAATCTTTTAGGGAACTCTAAAGGAATAAACTTAATCGAATTCCCACCGCGACAGTGAGAAACTGTAAAAACTGAAACTGACTTTTGTTTCATGTAAACAATTATAAATAATTAATTTATATTAACTAACTGTTAATACGGATAATATGTATCACGTATAATATATAATTTGGCAAAAATTTTCTGAGAGCCCGTTTTGCCAAATTACAATTTCATAGGTCTATTTTAAAATGCAGAGTTTGATTTTTGCAAGCATCCCGTGTCGTATTGTATCGCTATTATACCCTTCGAATAGTCATAATCTATCTGGTCATTTTAAGTCTCATAATTTAAAAAAAAAAAAAAACGATTTTTGGTCAAATTTTTGAGATTTTAGAGAGTATGCTAAACCAAGTTTTTGCGAAGTCGTATGAGTCATACCAAAGGACGGCTAGAATTTTTCTCGCAATTCGCATTATTCAAATAGTCAGAATCTGTCGACCGAGGCCCGGAATCCATATTATATGGACCATATATTTTAAATAGAAAAATTCCCCAGAATTATTTGGCCGACAAACTAAGTATATAACACAATATACTTTAAAATTTTTTTGCTTCGCTCACATTTTGAAGGTATATCTAGAAATATTTATCGAAAAATGGTACAAAAATGTTTTCAGAAAAACGTAAGTAAATGAGCAAAATTTTTTCTGTAATTAAATCGGTTTTAAATTCAAATTCAAGGATAAACTTTCTTGAAAATGGGCAAAAAATAACTTTGGCAATTCGAGTAACTTATTCGTGTTCTGTGGATAATTTATAATCAGATGAGCTAATAATCTTGTCCTGTAAAAGCTGAATTTTTCCATATCCTAATTCAGTTAATTCATTTCGAAATATCAGTGAAAAATAATGGTCTTGAGGTAAGATTTCCAAATAACTGATCAAAAAAATCTGAAAATTTCTTGAAGGAACCAGTCGTACAAATTTATTCTTTCTGAAGTCTTTTGAGACGAACACTTTTATTCACAAGTGCCCAGTTGCCACCTTGGTGACATTCAACTTGAACAGCCTTATCCTAATTTAACCCAAAATGCCTCAATATCTCCTTTCTCTCTTAATTTTTGTAAATTTGGTAATTTATCAAAATCCTCGATTTGATTTGTTTAAATTTCGCCCAGTTAGAATCTAAGATCGACACTTTTTTGGTTTATTGTCAAAAAACATTGAAAATTTCTAGTTTACGCAATAGCCGCTGCGGCATAGAATTTTTGTGCTTGAAATTAGAATTTTGCACGTGGCGAAAATTTGATGCTGGCAAAAATTTAGAAGTTCATGATTTACCTAGCTCCATACAACATTACTTTATTTTTCAAACCGCCATATTTCAGCTTTGATTGAAAAAACAATACCGCAGATATTCACTTAGTGGTAAAGTAATACTTCAAGCGTACCACAAAAACCCATAAACTGATTTGTTTAACCATAAAAATGAAATTTAATTAAGAAAAAGAACATTATCTGCATTATTTTGTCTCGTTTTTATACTTTTATCAGGCATATATATATGTGAATGAAATTTTCTGTGGATTTAATAGCCACTTTTTGTGAAGGTTTAAACAGAAGATAAGGAAAATTGAAGATCGAGATGAAGAACTATATTCCGAATAATAATCTGTAGGAAAAAAATAAAATTGTCAGATCGAGAAATAAAGTAATAGTAACAAATTGTTATATCATTATAATATCCCCTTATTGCCCTCTCGTATAGATTCGGTCCCTTAAAAATGCGGGGGTGAGAAAACAACGCGGCTTACAAAAACGACTCAGTCGATTAGGTTCTTCGATAGCTCAAACTGAGCACAAATATCTAGTGAATAATAAAATATAAAAATTGGTCCAAATCAGACCATTGTTCCTATTTTTTAACAAAAACTAATATTAAAAAATTAATAATTAAAAAATTTCTATAATCTCAGAAAACAATTAAAAACATTGGTCTGATTCAAACCAATTTTTAATGTTTAAGATAATTGTGCTCATTTTGAGCTATTTGTTTGTTTTTTTGTGATTTCATTATAAATTGAAAATAATTTTTTTTTCAAAAATTTATTCGTTTTTTTTGTAAAATTTTCGGCATCAAGCCTTCTTCAGTACAACTAAAATATATGTAGCGAAACTGAGGCTGGATTCGCTAATTGACACAAAAACCATTCTTCCAGTTTTTTCCTTTTCTGTACTTCATTTATTTCTCACTCTTGAAAATGGAACAAACCGAAACGTTGAAAAAACAATTTTTTAATTGACAAATTAATATAAAATATATGTGGGTTTACAAAAATAATTTTGAGATTTAAACAAACTTACAGTGAATACGACAAAATTCGTCTTATCAGCGGGGTGCGGCGTGATAGTTAGAAAGTTCGTGTCGCCCAAAACCCGCGAACTATTTACGCGCTAATGCCGGACTATCACGCGTACTTGTCTAAACTATACGCGTACTTCTGGGAAAATTGTGCTCTTGATTGGTCAATTTGTACAATATCTAGAGTTCAAAAAATTGCAGTTAAAATATGGTCAAAGAAAGAATTTTTGGTGATTTAAGGTAATTTATACTATATATTCTAGACTAGAATTTTTAGTGTATTTCATCAATTTGATTTCATCGAAAAAATGAATAAAGTAAATTAAAAAAAACATGGAATTCAAAGAAGATTTCAAAAAAAAAAATAAGACCCACTGCATGTATTGAGTTAAGGGGTGGTAGAGTAAGAATTTTTTGGTGATTTTAAAATTAATTTTTCGTTAACAATCTTCTAAGATGTACACATGATATGTATTGACTTTGAAAAATGTTTTAAACTTGTTTGAAATACCGACACTCATTGGTCAATCTGAACATGTTTTTAAAAAAAAGTATTTTCATTGTCGCCCAGACAGAGAGATCTTGGTCTAAAATCTGGTGAAAAACGGCCTATCTTTTGCCTAGGAACGTTTGAAAAAAAGACCCTATCTTTTTCCTATAACTATACGCCGCACGCCAGGAACGAATAAATTTATTTTTCAAAAGCGTAGGTTTTTGCGGAGGCTTACGTAGGTTTTATCTCGGGTTTCCAACTATACCGCGTATAACTATACGCCGCACCCCGCTGTAACAGATTAAAAAAAATATTTTTGATAATAATAACAGTTCTAGAACATTTTAACAGAAAATAAGGAAATAAGGCTCCAAAAACGCTGAATTTGTAGCCTTATTTCAAGTCAGATGCAACATACTTATGTTTCACTTGCGCATTAAGCATTAATTAAGCGCATTTAAGTGTTGCTTTTCGAAATGAAATTAAACAAGTGATATTGACCATTACATAAAAGATGATAATTTAAAAATATCAAGTCCCCATTTTTTGGTTCATGGTAATGTATATTTTAGATTTTTATGAATTTTGTTCATTTGATTAACAAAATTAAGTTTTTCTGTTTTTTTAATACTTAGTACATATAAAACAGTCGTCAACATAACGTACAAACCCTTTTATTTTTTTACTTTCAATCCACGACGGTATTATATCAGATTCAAAAATGTTTAAAAAGATAATTTAAAACCTTAAAACAAAAATAATTAGAAATAATATATTAAAGGCATAATTAATGTAAATATAAGTTTGGAAAACTTTCACTAATAGATACTAAAAATTATGAATTATTAACAAGGTATAATTATGTGTCAGGCGTATCGCGACATGTCGGTTATTTCATTTAGCATCAGGGCTTTTAAATCTATGCATTATAAATTCTAAGATTTTCTCTGGATTCAGAAAAAAATAATTTGTGAAATCAATAAATGGATCTTAAACCGCTACTTGAATTATTAACAAGATTTGAGAGATTAATTATATCGAGGACAAAACAATGCCATGTCTTATGCACAAAATACTAAATTTATTCGCGATTTAATAGATTTTTTATTGAAAAAGACAATATATATTGGCATGATATCTTTAAGGATAACTTGAAATTTATGAGTTCAAATTAAGACGCTCGGTTATTAGACAGATAAAGATATGAGGCCCCAATGGGGATATATTTTTCACTGAATTTATCTTAAAAGTAATGTTTATAACTTTTTACATGTACATTTTTTGGTTGAGAAAAACAAGGGAAGGCTCCCGAAATTTAGCCAATGAACGCGCACATATTATATAGATTGTTGTTCTCGATAAATTAATTTACATACTGTAATAACGAAAATTTTATTTTTTTGAAAATTTTAAGTTTGAATTTAGATTCCTAAAAATGCTATCGCACAACTCAAATGAATATGAAAAACACTGTTCAAGAACTGTATGAATCTTAAAACGTGGATTTTTTTTTACTTTTCGAAGATTCAAAACTTTGATTTTGACATGAAAATCGTGAAGAAAGGGAAATTTTGTTATACTAATTTATTTCATCTTGACCAAGTTTCGTCGTTACATAAATTGATGTCAACTTCAAAGCCGTTTGAAATCTTTAATTTCGTGTGAATTATGCAGCATAATTTATGCTTTTTGGCAAAATTTGATTCGTAAAAAGTCTTTCCTTTTTTGAAGAGTTTCCTTAAATTTTATGATTTACTTTGAATGTCGGATTTTCGCTCATGGAGCAAATATAATTTCGCTTTTAGCAGTATTTTTCGAAAATGTCACTAAAATAGGCAAGAAAAACAGTCAGCGTTCTACAGTCATGATTACAGAGAGTACAAAAGATTATACTGGGAATTCAAATATGTAAATTTAAATGCTATGACATTAATCTCAATGAAATTACAACATTTTAAACATAAAAAGAGTTTATCCTGACCACTTTCGCAGCAACAAAATTGCAATAAAACTTTACAAAATTTTAAGAGGAATTCAAATATAAAATTAAAATATATAATTGGGTAAATTCCTATTAAATGACAGCAAATACATTATTTAGAGATGAATAAAACGTTTGTGATATTTCTTATTGAGCTTTTCCGTTTTTTATTCAATTATTATAAAGAAATCTTGAATTTTGGATTATTCGCTTTCACACACGTGGGCGCAAGAGAACATGACTCGCGTAACTTACGCATGAACCCATAAACAGTGCTTTTCTATTTCACGGTATACTCTTGAGCTATGCTGCAATAGCTTATGCACAATACAGAAGTTTTTTGGTGGACTATTCGGGGGTATTGTTTGCTCCCGAGTTAAATAATATTCGGGGGCAAACAAATTCTGAAAAATTCGGGGGTGAACAAAAATGGAAAAAATTTGTTTGCCCTCGAGTTCTTTCAATTTATTGATTTTTTCTAGAAATTCAAGGGCATTTGTATTTTTGTTTTTATTTGCTCCCGAGTAATTCAAAAAACTAGTTATTCTTGAAAAACTCGGGGCCCNCGAGTCGGGAGCATTCTTAATTTATTTATTTTCTAAAGTGATAACCTTTTTTGCCGATTTCTCTAAAATTTAACTGAAACGCCGATTTTTAAAAACTGACTGTTTATACAAACAATTTGAGAAAGACTGTTTCTAGGAAGGGTTTTTTTGTTATTTATAAACACCAACAAAGTTTCACTGCTATGCGTAAATCTTAATTTATTTCTTTTCGAGTGAATTACCGGAATCTTATATTTTGACAAATAAATCGATTTGATTAAAAATTCTCTGAAATTGCGGCGAAGGACCGCTTATTAAGTTAATACGATATTATTACATTTTTATAGAAAATAAATAAGTTTTCTTATGCGTTATATTTTCGATTTTTTGACTAAAAATTAAAGTTATTTAATAATAACTTTTAAATTAGAGAATTTTTTGCAAATCTTAAAAAAACTTTATTGAACCTTAGATAAATTTTAAAAATATTTTGAAGAAAATTGTTTTATGAAAATTCAAGTTCAATCAGTACACTATTAAATCTGAAAGGTGGTTTTCGACGGGCATTTTCGACGAATAAATGTTAATATTTTTAAAAAATTCATATTGATTCAAATAATGGTTATCTAACGACGTTTCGGATTTATCCCATTATCAGTATGATTTATACAGTGAAAAAATTAAATAAATACAAGACTTGGCGAATTCTAGAAGTTCAAAACTATTGTTCAGAAAACTTTTTGGAACTGAAATAGTTTTTTAAAAAACAGTCCTGTTAAAAAATAGCAAAGCATTTGTGGTCAGTTTGACAGTTAAGAGTTGGCTTCATGTTCTGTGAAATTACGCCTCAGACTCTTCTCGGACAAAATGATTTTTGATTCTATTTAATTATTAAAAAATTGTGGAATTTTTGCTTGTCAAAAAATGAAACAAGAGACTGATTGGATATGTAGTTATCAAATCATAAGTGTTCAAAGTCGAGCCTTAAAATCGGCTTTGGAGACACCAGCGAAATTATCGTATCTGCTGGAACTTCCAGCCTGGACGAAACAGAAACATTATTAAATTTATAAATGTATGTATCTAGTATCCTTTTTTGTAAAACTCGGGGGCAAAAACAACAAATTTCAAATACCCCCGAGTTTTTGTAAAAAAGGCAATTATTTGTAAAACTCGGAGGTAAAACAATAACAAATTTCAAATACCCCCTAATTTTCGAAAAAAACATGTCCCCGAGTTTTTCTTGAAAATTAAGATCTAAAATTTTTTTTGTGAACTTATAAACAATTCACGAAATACTAATCACATAAAAGAAAATTATTAAAAATTATCAAATTATGTGAAAAACAGTGTTTAGCCCTTTAAATTTCCATATGTGTTGCATAAAAAGTTTTTTGTTTGACCGTGGCCACTGGCCAGTGGCCACTCTAGACAAAACACAGAATAAAAGCGCGCTTGTGGAGGTTATATCAGCTAAATTTTGTTGTTATCCCTAATAAAAGTTGCAATGAAACAATGTGTAACAAACCACAAAACAAATTTTATGGAAAGTTGAGGTCAGAATGGATGGACGTTCTTGAAGTAGAAATTGTGAAACAAATAAATATCACTGAAACGGCCCGAAATTCCAAATCTTTAAAAACTGAATTATCTATTTATCTTTTATTGTTAATATCATTATTTAGTAGGAGCCATAAATTTTAGATTAAAAAAAACTGTTATTTATTTGCTTCAGTTTCAAAAAATTGGTTGGTTTTTGGTTATAGTTGCTCGTTGATCATAATAGTTAGACCATATCCGAAAAAGAAAGTGTCGATAACTTGGGTGGTCAAGGAGATGTTAAACCGTGATGAATTGGTTTTTCGGGTAATGAAATAAGTTTTTCTGACTAATTAGCAATTAGTAATTGCCACCTTTGAAACAATGCAATTGTTTTTGAGACCCGAATCGGGTCACCCGATCTCAACTTGTTTTTTTTGAAATGCCATATTTATGAAAAGTTTGAACGTTTTATTTCTTTTTTGTGTTTAATGCATTTATTAAATGATTAAATTAATTTAAATTAAATAAATTAATTTCTACTGCTGACAAAAAAAAATCAAATTTTCATCTAATTATCATTATATGTTTTTATTTTTTAAGTTTAATTGATCTAGAAACTTTCTAGTAGAAAGATCAGATTTTGATCAGTTGAGCCTTTGAATATATAGTTAACACTAACCGAAAATCTCACCGCGTAGAATAATATTTTTTATGATTGGGACCAAAACGCCGTATGTTAAATACGTTTTCGTCCCACTCTTTCGATTATTCTGCTAAAATCCACTCAGAGGGCATCGACGTTTTACGCAAAAGATTCGTAATCTATTCTTATCATATTGAAAGCCAATCAGAGACGCGTAATTCTCCCACGCTAGAAGCGGGAGCCTCTGAGTGGCAGGTACCGCCTGTGATATCCAACCCAGCTGAGACAAAGACGTCATTCAGCTATTTTTGTATCCTAGTTTCTAAGAATTAGAACCAAGACGTATCCAATGCACTGTTTTTAATTTATGTTTACAATTTAAGCATGCCTCCTGGAAATAAGTTGGTGTTATAGTGCAGTGTTGCCTGATAAAGTTTCAACCAAGTGCTATCGACACTTTTAATAGACCCCTCTTTCATTGGGGAGTTTAAGAGCATTTTTATTTTATTTATTGGAATCAAAACGAAATTTTCTGTTCTATTTTTTGAACGAATCAAAAGTCCATCTGTCCACTTTTGAGCCAAACTAGGCTGTCCGAGGTCAGCTTCACTTCAAAAATTATTCGATCAGAATAACTTGAGACTAAAATTAGGGGAAGTTGAATCAACTTAGTTGATAGCAAATAAATGGATCAGAGCAAGTTGAAATCGTATTATTTATTTAGAAAGGAAATTCTTAGTAGACACTTGTTTGGTTTTAGCAGGATTCCTGCTGCAGGAATTTTGAAATTTTGAGAAATTGAAGACTGGAATTCGACATCTGAGAGACTGGTTTAATTAGCGTTCTTTGACGTGAGATGCATTTAGATTCTAAATTTTAGAAGTGTCTCCAAAATTTGGACTCCAAATAAGATAAGTTAGTGTGATTGCACATATCCCTTTATCACCTTTTGATTAATCTGTGAGATGTGGGGCCCACATTGTGGGCTGAGGGAGCCAATCCTAACACTCCTAAGACCTCTCCTAGCCACTAATGAGGCCGCTTTTCAGCCCACATCTCACAGATTAATCAAAAGGTGATAAAAGGATATTGGTATTGCAAAATAAGCAATTATTATACAATTTAAAATTACCTTAGAAGGTTAAATTTCATGCTGAATCGAATGAGCCTACTTTTGATCGAAAAAAGATATAAATTGAGAATTTATTCAAAACGTACAGCCTCAGTTTACCGCACTTTTTTTTTCCTCAAAAATACTCGACGGTGATTGGTCAATATCCAGAATAACTGAACAGCATGTCACATTTTTGCTCCCATTCTTAGTTTTTTCTCAAGCTATCCTCCGCCGATTAAAACGTTGAAATTTGGCAAACCCGTAGGTTCAGATAAATTCAACTTTGTTTTCGCTGATAACTTATCTGGTAGCGGATTTTGTGCTCGGAGTTGTCATCAGCACAAAATTTTACATATAATATCATCTTGAAATTTTCGGTATTCGAGATTTGAATGACATCGGATAGCGTAATTTGAGGAGCTCAAGTTTTTCATTCATCGGCTTGAAAATATTTCAAAATTTCTTTCTAACTTTACTTTTCTCCTCAGATCGTATCGGGCGGACAGCTAGGGGTTAAAGACCCTATTTGTTTGCAGCGGGGCGTTTATGATATTTTTCTGTTTCTTTTTGCAAAATATATTGTAGGTTGAATGTTCTGATTCGGTTAACATCCCCTATGTCTGCCGAGCCCATACCGTGGTCGAAGCCTTAATCCAATTAGACCCTTGAATCAATGTATGAATGAAGCAATTTAAAAAGTAAATCTATCGAACTATGGATAATGGAGCGTGTGCGTTTTTTTTTGAAAATTTTCGTAACGATTAACAGTACTTAATTACTGCAAAATACACAGTGACCTACGTTATATTAAGGATAAGGTGATAAAAGTAGTAACTGGTTTTTTTTAAAATGGGGCTTAAACTGAATTTTGAAGAAAGTGGAAGTGGTTCTTAAGAATTTAAGATTTCTATTACATCAAAGTCCATACGATCACGGACCATCCAAATAAAGAAATAAGTTTGGTTCAAAGTAAACATATAAATCAATACTGGCGAAAAAACCATTTTGGGTCAAATAACACCTAATCAAGAGTTTTGAACATAAAAAAATTCCAAAAACCGTCAACGTGAATCTTATTTCGAGAAAAAGGGTTAATTTATGACATACGAACCGATTTGGAATAATTCGCACAGTGATATTCATAATTCAGACTTTGGCGTAATGGTAAAAAAGTCTTAAAGCACGTGAGTTGACCCTGGAATTTTTGACGTAATTTGAGTATTTTCAAAATTACGGTACTATGTGTTTCCAAAGTACTCAAATCAACGCTGGAAGAACGCCTTAAAGAATCATAAACAAATGCTCAACTTTTATCATTAACAGTACCGGCCTCCTCCGTTCAATAAGCCTTCTAGAAACAGTCAAATACCGATTACAGAAGAATGCGCTAGCGAAGTAAATGAAAAGAAAGGGTTGACGTAGACAAACTGACAAAAAAAATTTAAGAACTCATTTGACATGAACAAAGATGGAAAAACATTCATTTTTTTTGCAGATGAATAGATACCCAAATGGACGGTTCGATTTTAAAGTTGAAAATGTCAATTAACCCAAATTGTGTTATTATCACTTGTTGAAACGGCGAAAATGAAGAATTGTTTAATTTTCTTAATTCACATTGTGACTTTTATAAACTACAAATTGTTTAATAGAATTGTAGAAATCTTTAATAAAAATGATGATCATTGAGAAAAGTATAATGCTTGATAATGAATCTTCGGTATATCTTTGATAAACGCAAAAGCCTACGGATCGGCCGAGAGCCACTTGGGTCCAGAGATTGTCGGCCACTACGGGAGTTAAATTAAAAGCGGTTTTATAGATCCACAAGTTGTGAATCACAACTAAAAAAGATAGTTTAATAAAATAGGCAATTTCTTTAAATTCGCTCAAACTCTGCGAAAATGTATAGTAGACAGAATAGCCGATGTTAGAAAATGTACATACTTGTTACATTAAAATATGGTGGGCAAAGTGAGTTACGCGCCGGCATATTTCGTACCTTTGATACATAAAAGTACTAATTATTGTCCGGAAGATAAGTGCGAAATCAGCTGAGAACTTAAGTGAAAAATTATGCCGGAAAAATAGTGCAACGGCTTAGCGAGAACTCTTAGTCTCAAAACCGATTAGTAACGGTTAAAACCCGTTACATCTTACAAAAATGGACGCAAATGATGCGAGCCCTCAAAATCGCGATAAAATCAATTATATCTTTTACGGGCTTTTTATGCCACTTTTCAGATTTTTTGTTGCATAACAGAAGCAGGACATAGCACAAAGTACCCAAATCTGATAACTATCACTCTCAGGAGCGGGACTGTTTTACGAAGAGGCATTAACCCTTCATGAATTGAGGCTCAAACAAAAAAATTCCAGAATTTAATTTTAATAGCTTTTTTTCTGAAAATATGAATAATTTGAAATAAGCTGGTGGTATTTTCAACCCAATACATCCTTCGGAAAGTACTTTTTAATCACTTTGAAAATATCTTGTCTTGATTTTAAGCATTTTAATCAAAACTTATGGATTTGCAGAAATTAGAAGTACTGTTTTGAAAAAGAAAAAATCATCGAAATTTTAGTTTCGATAGTAACAGCCCTCTGCGAGGTCATGAGCTGTTCATTCATGTATGTTCTAAAATTGTGACTAAAAAATCCAGGGAGAAATAGGCTTTTCGGCAAGCCTTTTAAATCAGCTCAAAAATCGTTTTTTGCCTTTTCTAGAGCGGATTTATCTCTTTTTTTTACAAACAATAGTAACAGACCTGCGTGCGTTTTTTGTGGTTCATAAAATTGCAAAATAATTTTTCAACTCCCAAAACTCACGGAGAAATAGGCTTTTTGCTACAAATATGTACTTACCTTTGAAGCTCGTTCCTGATTGATCGAGCAATCAGTGATCCTAGATTATGATTTGGGATGTGAGATTTAGGTTCAATTAATCTACCATGCTGAACAATTAGGTATCACAATGTATAGTTTCTCAGATATTTGCTGTCAAAAACCATGAAAACGGCATTTCCCACCAGGGGTACCCCCTTAATTAAGGGGGTTATATAGGATGGAAAGGCTTTTTCGAGGGCTCATAACTTTTTAAACCTACATAACAATCTTATAAAAATTTCCGGAATAGTAGTTCGTAATCTCTGGAAGACATTTTTTTCTAACTTTTTTCATAGCATGTTCGACCAACCGGTAAATTAAGTTGACCGTGAGCAAAAATTTTTTTTTGAAAGTTTTATTATTTTTCGCCTTATTTCAAAAGAATTTGATTTTCTCACAGAGAATGTATATTTTGATAACAAAAGTGCTTCAAAAATAACGAAAAGTGTCGTTTTTGGCCATTTTTGCCACTAAAAGTCTAATTTTTTTCGTTGTATTTATGAATTCATTTTTATACATCAAGAACATTTTCGAAGCAATTTAGAAAAAACTTGTATCGCCCGAATTTCAAATTTCTGGCCTTAACTCCCAGGATCACAGTTTGAAAATTATTTTTTGAGCTCAAGGTCATCGTATCAAATTTTTAATATTATCAAACGATTTGCAACTATTATGTTTCTGGACACGGGATTATAAACTATGGTCGAATTATTACCCGTTCTCGCGCAAGAGCAAAAAACAATTTCTCATTTTAGACACTCAGAAAAAATTTCAATATTTTTTTGAAAATTTTTGAATTTTTTTTAAATTGTTATAGAGTGGGTGAGACCAATGGGCAACACCCTGAAATTTTTACCCATAATTTTAATAAATTCAAAATAAATTAATATATATTTGTGAAATTTCACAATATAATTGTTAAATTTTATAATCTAGAACAAACTATCGAAAAAATTGTGTTTAAGTTTTCAGAAAATACATGTATCAAATTAAAAAAATCGGACTAGTGAGACCAATGGGCAACAC